>JARFXV010001590.1:0-247500 GCA_031761425.1 Cosmopolites sordidus
TATATTACTGCTTGTTGATAATTGCCCTGTTCATCTTACGATTCTAAAAAACATTAAACTGACACACACACACAAATTCTTGATCGCTACTGGTAACATCATTTCGGGCGAATTGTATTTGAAAGACCACCTGTATCGTTTAGGACAACGCCAAGATAGTCTAACTTTAAATCTCCAGGTGAGCGGACGTTTTCGCGCCTTACCCTTCCGACAGAGAGGGTTTTACGACCCGGACATTTGAGAATCCGGTCAACCAGAGACCAGGCCATTGAGGAACCAATTATTTTGTATCCCGAAAACCATACTCTTTTTTGAGGCCACTTTACACATTAACCGGTCTGTCAGGTTCCAGACCATTTGGATACCCCCGCATAGGGAGACCGAATTTCCCGTACTCATAGTATTTGGATACCCCGGTACTGGATAGGCAAGCGGCGAGACAATCGAGAAATAAGACCAGATTAATACTTTTTTATTATATTTTCGTATAGAGTTAAAGATTCACGTTTCCATTTTTAAATTACCTACTTTTCTGACTTCCATCAGAGAATAGACAATTTGCCGTTCGAACTGATTTAATATTGATGATTTTGCTTACCTTGATCCTATTTGATTACTTTTAAGTTATGTTTATTTTCTTAACATTGTTTCAATAAACTTAGTACCATCTAATTTATAAGTACAGAGAACTAGAGCCGAGCTCGTGTAAGTTAGAGGAACGTATTCAGTTTTTTTTTTTATTTTCCACGGTAAGGTCTGAACCACAGTCCATAAACCTTCCTGTATTTTTTTATAGTTTCATTCTTTCTACCTTTGTGTTTTTTTTTAGTGTGCTTAAGTGTATTAAAGTATAAAATCAAGTAAATAGTTTTTTTTAAGATAGACCCTTCCCGGGACGAGGGTTTTCTATAACACAACTATAACCCACACTTTCTACACACAATATATATATATATATATATATATATATATATATATATATATATATATATATATATATATATATATATATATATATATATATATATATGTATATCTATATATATATATATATATATATATATATATATATATATATATATATATATATATATATATATATATATATATATATATATATATATATATATATATATATATATATATATATATATAAAAGAATGCAAATTTATGCCTTATTGCGTGAGGATGGCATAGTCTGCAGGCAACGCAAATGTTAGAGGTTGTCAGGAAATTTTATTCCCAGTTATATGAAGATTAGAGCCAATCAAAGACAACAATGCCCACCGAAGAATAAATACCAGATATCCAAGTGGAGGAAGTAACAAATGCTATAGAATCGATGAAAAACGGCAAGGCTCCAGGAAACACTGGTTAAACTCCAAGGTTACACTGTCGTGTAACTGTAGAAATGCCAAAAGCTGGTAGTCGGACGTTACATAAAACACTGGCAAAATTATATTCAAAATGCCTCAAAGAACAAAAAGTACCCCACTTGCAGAAGTGATCCTTTTACATAAAATAGGAGCACCGGAAGATTTAAAGAACTACCGACCAACAAGCCTCCTATATGTACAATGTTTTCAGTAAGATAATATTTAAAAGAATATTAGGAAAACTTAATGACGCACAACCAAGAGAACAAGCAGGATACAGAAGTGGATTGACTACAATGGATCACATCCAGGTTGTACAGTAGGCCTTAGTAAGACACAACGAATACACCATGCCATTTTACTTTTATCGACTACGAAAAAGCATTTGACTCCATCTCAAAGCATGCCATAATGGATGCACTGCTTATCCAGGGGCTAGACAAAGTATATGTAAACCTATTAGAATCGATATATGACAATTCACAATGATACAGCGACAATTCACCTTGATGATCTTGAATTGGGAATTAATATAGAACCAGGTGTACGACAGGGTGACGCAATATCGTCTATTCTATTCTCGGCTGACATTGGAGAAGTATTCCGTAAACTGGATTGGGAACAGGATGGTGTAAAGATGGTTCAAACTTAAATTATCTTAAATTTGCAGATGATATCTTTCTCCTATCACAAGACCCAGAGGAGCTGCAAAGGCGCATACAAGAACTGCAAAGGGCTGGCGAACCATTTGGCTTAAACATAAACCTGAAAAAGAGTCAGGTTATGTTCAATAAATTCGCTGAGGGCAGGAGAGTTTCAGTTTTAGGAAGAGATTTGGAGATTGTGGACCACTTTATATATCTTGGGCAGAGGATTTCAAAGGAGGGGGATACCGCTCGGGAGGTGGAACGGCGTGTTAAATGTGGCTGGCAGCCATTAGACAGGCTCAACATGGTGTTTAAGAGCAGACTCCCATTTTACCTGAAAAGAAAAATCTTCAATCAGTGCGTCCTGCCCGTTACGATATACGGATGTCAAAACTGGACACTCACATCGCAATCAATTCAAAAACTTCGGGTAGCACAGAGGGAAATGGAAAGATGTATGCTTGGCATTACAAAACGAGACAGAAAGCCCTGCGCATGGATCAGGGAACAAATGAGAGTGTGTGACATCATCGGAAAAGTGAAGCGATTAAAATGGAGATGGGCAGGACATATAGCGAGGCAATGGGACGACAGATGGACCAAGGCAATCCTGGAGTGGATACCTCTTGATCGCAAACGTCCATGAAGACCGAAAGCTCGTTGGACTGATGACATCGTTAAGTGTATAGGACCCGAGTGGCAGAGGAAAACCCAGGACCGTGAAAGTTGGAAGCTTGCTGAAGAGGCCTTCACCCTGCAATGGATCGACAGGGGCTGATGATGATAATATTAGGGTGGTCGTTAAAATATTTTTTTTCCGACGGCCCAAAAAACCTTCCTTTTGATGAAAAAATACGGATTTTTTTAATAAAAATAACACGTGCCTCAAGACGATTTAAGTTCATTTTTGGATAAAATCGTGGTTTTTTGTATTTCTTAAAATATATTTGCAAAATAGCAATTTAAGGCAATTTTTTAGGAAATTAAATTATCTACAAGAAAGGTCCTTTCCAATTTCTTCATAACATTCATATTTTTAGAGATATTCTCAATAATAAATTCATTAACTCCATATAGTCAACATTTTAAGACCTACCATCGTCATTTTTTCTGAAATATAGAAAAATTTTGTAACTTAAGTAGAATTTACAAAAAATGACGTTTGTCGGTCTTAAAATGTTGGCTACATTAAGTTAATGAATTTATTATCGAGAATATCTCCATAAATATGAATTTTATGAAGAAAATGGAAAGGACCTTTTTTGTAGAATTTTGTGTAATTTCCTACAAAATTGCACCTACAAAAAAACTACGATTTTATCATAAAATGAACTTAGATCGTTTTGACGCACGTGTTATTCTTGTTAAAAAAATTTCCCCGTATTTTTTCATCAAAAGGGAAGTTTTTTTGGGGCGTTGGAAAAAAATTTTTGAACGACTACCAATATATATATATATATATATATATATATATATATATATATATATATATATATATATATATATATATATATATATCCAATGAGACAGCAGTACAATGAGAATGAGAATGAGCGCCCAATGAGACAGCAGTAGCTGAGTGTCATCACACACCCAACCGTTGGGTTCCACAATCTCATGTGGAACGCACAACAACCTGTGTCTCCGCCTAAATGAACATTTTTGTTGGTTGCTTGACCGGGAAGGAGCCCCACCTATCCCTTCAACTGGATGACATATGTTTCGTTTCTCGAGGTTCAGACTCATCAGGGCGCCCGACACATACCATACCATCAAGAATAGGGAGACTCTATCCACAGACAACAACCCATGTCCTCGTCGACTTCCCGTCAGATGGCGTATATATGAAGTGTTAGATTTTCTTGGACTGTATCCCATGAGACAGCAGTAGCTGAGTGTCATCACACACCCGACCGTTGGGTTCCACAATCTCATGTAGAACACACAACAACCGTGCTGAAGGAAGTTGTTTAGAAGTTCGTTTCCGCGAAGCCATATTATAAAGATATCAATATCTTTATATATTGATATCTTATATATATATATATGATAAACCGTTTTAAACAAAAGATATTTTTTGCGTCAAATCGCCAAATAAAGGATAACAGGGTAGGAATCTGCAGGTTGGTCTTGCGAGGCACGTCTTCGTCTCAATTATTGCAGGAACCAAAGGAAATTCAAACGGATAACTGATCAAGCATTCCGAAAGCGTCCGGCTTTGAAACTGATTTCCAAAACAAACCAACTGTCTCGATAGTGGAAAAGAAACTAAAAGCAGATGGAACAGTTCCGATACTTTTTCAGTTCTCTCCATTATACATGGCGACGAGAAATTGCATTAGCATACAATAATCATCTTTAAAAGATCGAATTTTTTAAATAATTTTTTTTAATGTAGTGAAAATTTAGACCCAGCCTCAGTTCGTTTATTAAAATGAATTTTTCGATTTTTTTTTGTTATTGTCTATTTAAAATTAAATTTAATCAACAAGAGAGGACATTGTCTTTGGGTCAGAACGATAATTTTCCAACTTACCCCGATAACGGAAGGGAACAAATATTATTGGAGACCTCATTAGCAGATGTCATTGTTGCGGCCAGGTCTTCGCCAAACAATCCGACATGAACTAGTAACTAATTAGTCGGAAAACGATTCCGCCATCGAACCGGTCCCCAAATAAATAACTTGCAGTGAAATTCCCATTTCCAGTTCTGATTATTGTTGACATAGACGTATTAGATCGTCTGTTTGCGTACGCGTCTTCTTTGAAGTGGGATGATTTTAATACGTTTGCGGTTTATGAGTCGTTGTCGTTCGCCTGCAGGTACAACCGAATGGTCCCCAAGCGTATGCACAACCTCTATAACTTCTTAGAATAAATTTCAAATTAAACTATTTTATAGTATATATACTATATATATATATATATATATATATATATATATATATATATATATATATATATATATATATATATATATATATATACATATATATATATATATATATATATATATATATATATATATATATATATATATATATATATATATACATATGTGTATGTGTGTGTTTTATATATGTATATGTTTTATATTTTGTAGTATGTATGTAAGAAGTCTGTCGGTGAAAGTCTACTGATATGTCCATACAATGTCAACCTTCTTATTCTTAAGTCCGCCACTACGTCGGACATTCTCTCTGTGATCTTCCTGGAATGTAGTCTGTATCCTTCCTCTGATAGTTTTGGACTGAGAATTTTCCTCAAAATTTTGCGTTCTTCTTTTAATATGTTTTCTATGCCGCTTTTTATGTGGAGTGCGTTTCGCTTGCGTATAATACTTCTGGATTGATTACTGTGATGTAGTGTCTTATTTTTGCGTGTGTAGAAATGCATTTCTTATTGTAGATATTGTGTCTTGCCGTTTGCCCTCTTCATCTTCTGTTATCGAGTCTTCTGTGCTATCTTCTCTCCTCCTGTGGGTTCGAGGATCTCGCCCAGGTATTTGAAGTGAGTGGCCTTATTTATCCTGCCATATTTGGTGTTCAAATTTTGGACATTTCTTGAGGACTTCTATCTGTTTGGTTGCCCTGGTTTCATTGTCTGCGAGTATGTCTTTGATTTTTCAGTTCTTTTTCCCATTCCCTTATGACTTTGTCCAGGACCAGGTTGAAGAGGAGTGAGGATAAACCCTTTGGTGTACTCCGCTTTTAATAAGGAAGGGTTTGGAAATTTCTCCCATAAATTTCACTTTAGAGGATTTGTCGGTCAGTGTCTGCTTGATCAACCGTAGTGTTTTGGGGTCGAGTCTTTATTCTTCTAAGATGTTGAACAGAGAATTTTGGTCGATGCAGTTGTATGCTTTCTTGAAGTGATTGGGATGATTGGGACGTTCCTGATAGCTTTGTATTTCAGTATTGCTTTTAAGTTAAATATTTCTTCAATGCATGAGCGACCAGGGCGAAAGCCTGCCTGGTACTCGCCTATTTTGTATTTTAGTAGTTCTTGTGTTCTCTAGAGAAGGAAGGCTGAGAGGATTTTGTAAGTGACTTGTTGCGCGGGTGGCTATAAGGGCATATTTCCATTCTTCTGGCAATTTTTTTGTTTGCCAGATGTTCGCGATAATTTGAGTGAGTTCCCAATAGTTTTTCAATAGTTCCGCGGTGATACCACTTTACCGGATGTCCTGTTATTCTTTAGTTTGCATATGTGCCTGTAGATTTCTTCCTGAGTTGGTGGTTGGTGGTGGTGATAACGATATTAATAAGAAATGCAAATAAAAGTAAAATTA
Organism: Cosmopolites sordidus; assembly: GCA_031761425.1. Lineage (NCBI taxonomy): Eukaryota > Metazoa > Arthropoda > Insecta > Coleoptera > Curculionidae > Cosmopolites > Cosmopolites sordidus. The sequence continues at coordinate 6,317 of JARFXV010001590.1, forward strand.
ATATGTGGTTATTCTTCCTAATTAAATTAATTAAATATAACTCCTCTTTTGTTTTCTGTTATTCCAGTATTTCAAAGGAAATAATTAAAAGTCACATTGCGAAAAATGATAAACTCTGAACTATCTACGAGATGAATCTCTTGTTTTTGAGATTTTGTGAAAACAGTGCGCTTCAGTGTATCCGAAAATGTTTGTGGCCTTCCAGATCTCTTTATTTCTTATAATATTCGAACCTGCATTTAGAAATTTTTTTACCACAACTTGAGAGCGTTACAACTTTTCAGCAATTTGTGTCTGTGTCTTTTTCAGTTCTTTATAAATCCAGAATCTTTTGCTTCTCAATTTGGATTTACTGTTCTTCTCTGGGTATCGTCACAATTAAAAAAGTAACTTTATAAAACCCTAGCAAATTTAAAAGAAAGGAGACAGCTCAGCGTCGAATAACAATAAAGTTCTAGAGTTCATATTTTTCACAGCACTATATATATATATATATATATATATATATATATATATATATATATATATATATATATATATATATATATATATATTTATATAATGTTTGTTGTTTTTTTTGGGATTTTTAGTCAATTGTATTAATATAATTTGATCAAATCATCAAATGACTTTGATGTCACCCATGAATTTAACTTTTGGCCTTATGTTAATGGTGCTTTAATAATTGCCGGCGTTTTCAGATCTAGTCCTTTTTCTTTCAAGATTTGGAATCAATATTCGCGGTCAATAGAATCATATGCTTTTTGAAATCCACAAATGTACAGACGAGATTTTTATTGTATAGTTTTTGATGTCTTAGGATCAACTTTAGATTCAGGATCTGTTCCGGGCAGGATCTGCCCCAGTTGAAAACCTGCTTGATATTCAATAATTTTAAGTTCTAACTGTCCCTGTGCTCTGTCTAGTAGACATTGAGATATAATTTTGTAACAAACTGGGAGAAGAGATATCCCTCTGTAGTTGTTGCCATTTATTATATCTCCTTTCTTATGTAGTGGATGGATTAGAGCGTCTTTCCAATCTTCCAGAATCCATTCGGTTCGCCAAACTTCTTGTAGAATTTTGGTTATTTCCTTGATTGTACCTGGACCAGCGGATTTTAAAAGTTTAGCAGTGATTCCATCTTAACCAGAAGCTTTGTTATTTTTAAGTCGTTTGATTTGCCTAATTATTTCATGTTCTTTCGGTGGTAATGAATATGGGTTTGTTTGTTTAGGGTTTAGTGTTTGTTATCTGTTCTGGTATATTTCAGTGTTCAGGGCAGTTTAGTAGTTGTTCAAAGTATTTGGCAAGTTCTTTGTAATTGTCTTGGTTATTTAGAGTTAATCGTCCGTTTTCCTTTCGGAAGCAAAGACTTTGGGGTTGATAGCCTCTAAATTTAGTTTTAAATGTTTTGTTAAAATTTCGAGTGTTATTTTTTTGGAAATCTTTTTATATTTCATTAAGTTGATTGTTTTCTATATCTTGTTATCTATATATATATATATATATATATATATATATATATATATATATATATATATATATATATATATCATCATCATCATCATCAGCCCGTATCGATCCACTGCAGGATGAAGGCCTCTTCAGCATGCTTCCAACCTTCACGGTCCTGGGCTTTCCTCTGCCACTCGGGTCCAATATACTTAACTATGTCATCAGTCCATCGTGCTTTCGGTCTTCTTCGCGGACGTTTGCGATCAAGCGGTATCCACTCCAGAATTGCCTTGGTCCATCTGTCGTCCCATCGCCTCGCTATATGGCCTGCCCATCTCCATTTCAACTGTTTTACTCTTCCAATGATGTCACAGACTTTTGTTTGTTCCCTGATCCATGCGCATATATATATATATATATATATATATATATATATATATATATATATATATATATATACGAGATGTGGCTATTAAATAACGAAACTGACGCTGCTACAAAAGCAGTACGCATTCGCCAAACGCCAACGACCAACAGCTATTTAACGTGAAGCGTTCTCTATAAATGCAGTACCTCTCGCTTCTGTCAACATATTCGTATAACCAACAATTCGTAGAACCTTCGTTCGCATTACACATGTTTTTTGTTTCGCCGGAAAAATGTTATAACAATAGGGCAAGGAATTGTTGTGAAATTTCACTTGAAACTTGGACAAACCGCTACTGAAACTTGTAATTTATTGAAAGAAGTATATGGCAAGGAATTTTTTTCGCGTGCACGTGTTTTTGAATGATTTTCAAGATGGCTGAGAAGACGTTGAAGATGATCCACGTTCGGGTCACCCTTCCACGTCAAAAACGAATGACAATATCAAAAAATCGATAACCTGGTTCGCTCTGACCATCCAACGAATGCGTACGGCAAATTTTACATAATAATTTTAACAGGTAAAAAGTATGTGCCAAAATGGTGTCTAAAATTCTCATGTTTGAACAACAAGAAGCTCAAAAAAATGTTTGTGCTGACACTTTGAATGCCATTGAAAATAACCCAAAAGTCCCCCCTTATTGGAAAGATTAATAACATGAGACAAATCGTGTTTTTTACTTATGATCCTGAAATGAAGCGCCAATCCAAGCACTGTAAGAACCCACATTCGCCGAGAGCCAAAAAAACTCGAATGAGCATATTAAAATCAAAGCAATGATGATTGTTTTTTTCGATATTCATGAGATTGTGTACATTTACCAGGATTCCTGAAGGTCAAACTATTACTCAATATTACTACCTTCACGTTCTTGCTGAACTCCGTGAAAGAATAAGGAAAAAACGACCGGAATTATGGAAGGACAAGTCATGGATTCTCCACCAAGACAATGCGCCGGTTCATTCCGCATTGTCTATCAAGAGGTTTCTAGCCAAGTTCACCATCCCAGTGTTAGACCATCCGCCTTATTCGCTGGATCTTTCACCGTGCGACTTCTATCTGTTTCCTATTTGAGTCCGTTGAAACTGTGAAAGAGAAAGCGACACGCGTTCTGAAGGAGCCGACAGAAGAAGACTTCCAGCACTTTTTCGAACAATGGAGGGTTGTAGGGATAGAGGAGGGGTGTATATTGAAATCAAAGTAAAATGTTTTACAGCGTCAGTCTCGTTATTTAATAGTCACACCTCGTATAGTGCCTTAATTATTCACACACTATTATATACATATTATGAAAATAGTAGATTGTAGAGTGTGTGTAAGAAGTGTTGTAAAATATATATTTTATATTTTTCTGTTTTCATGTGTAACCTCAAAAAGTCCCTCGCCAACCGCGGCCCTATATCCGCGGTTGATGAGGGGACATTACATATAAATCTATCGTGTAATATCATTTATAAACTATAAAAAAGGTGCTTTTCAGGCAAGTTCATCATAGAATTTGAAAACTTTTCAGAGCACTATCGTACAAAAATTAATACAGTGTCTGTAAATAATTTCAGACAGGGTGAATGGTTGCCAGAAACAATGTGTGAATGAGTGGATCACGAGCCGGTACAGTATATTGTCGACATAATTTATCCAGCACGGGTAAAGATAATTTAACAGCGCGTATATTTCATAGAGCGGCGCCGAATAAGGGAAACTGCGTTTTGATTAAATTTTAAATGAATCGTCTCCGTTGTGGAACGGGTGTCGGTTAATTAAAATGGCCGAAAACACAATTACAGAATGGTCCGGACCGGAGCGGTCGCCAGAATGATACCGACGATGCCACCGGCCACTAGCCCGGTGCTAAATTGCTTTTACAAGTAATTTACTTTTGACAACGTTTATCGTTAATAATAAAATTACCTCCGGATAAAACGTTAATTCAACTGCCTATATCGGCCAGATAATTCAATAAAACTTGTCCAAATGGTGCGAACAACTTCCACCATCACCTCCATCAATTAAACATATCAAAAACTGAATGCCCCACCAGCTCGAATCAAAAAGTATCGTAACTCAGTCAATAAAACTGACCCTGTCCAAATCCTCATCTAAGTCTTGACCTTTTTTGACCAGCTTTCACTTTTATTTTCAAAAAAATTAATAGAAACTTAATCTTCGAAGTGACTTCTCTCACTTTACGCAGTATTTGCTCTTCTGTCTCATAAGAAAAAAAAGCGTCATGATATAATGCTTAGTCATAATTTCTGGTAACTTATGACGAGTTTCATTTTTAAATATAATTTTTCCAAAAACGTTTCTTAAATTTTAAAAATACTACGATTTGCTGGAATTGTAATGGTTTATTAATATATTATTACAAAAAAAACGAATAAATTGTGTTAATTGTAAAACTCACAAAAACACTGTCTTTCTGCGTTAATACACAGGAAAATATTACATTCAACACATTTAAAACGAGTTTTTCCTTTACAGCCGATGTTTCTGCACCTCATAAATTTATTTTTGTCAATGACTGGACATATGGGAAGATGCTTATTTTAATTTTTTCTGTCTTCGACTGGAGGAATGGTTCAGAAATGTCTTGGAACTTTCTTTGATGGTTGATTTTATTCATCCTCTGAGTGTGGAACAGAAGTAGCTTCTACAAGACCTTCTCCTATGTATATTTTAAATGTCAATAAGTCCATTATATTTTTATTTCCTGACGCTTTTTGGCCTAACTGATATACCACCCATGAATTTGCAATTGGGTTTTTGAATAAAAAATAATTATGGATTTTTTTACTTTATTTTAAAACTTTTTTAAAATGTATCATAAATAATACTGATAATCGATGCGAAAAAATTTTTAAAAACTTGTTACAATTAATTATAAATAAATTTAGAAATGTATAAAATGTAAAAAGATCACGTGACTACGAACGCGCCGTGATTGGCTGCTACGTTTCTGACGTCAGAATTCTAAAGTGTTTTCACGTCAGTACTGTCAACGGCTTCTATTTGTATATATACTGTCAAAATTATTGTTGGTAAAGTGCAAAATAAAATATTGTTGATTACTAATTTAGTTCAGTAATGTGGACACAGATTCTCATTTATGGTCACAGAAAAATTACATACGGTTCAATTCAGCTAAAGTTCGAAGTGCTAAAGCAACGATGTAAGTTTTTTAAATAATAATAATAATATAAATGTAAATAAGAAACAAAATATTTCTATTAAATATAATTAAACTATTTGTAGGGTGTCACGAGAAAGTTACGGTGATAAGGCTATAGGTTTTGTTCAACTTAAACGCAAAAATGGTATTTGCACGGTAAAAGGACATGTACTTTGATTATTAATGAGAAATTAAGAAAAGTCCAAGACTCAATGTCACGATGGTGCAGCTTCAGCAGGTAATAAATACTCAAACAAAAAATTATATAATGTTATAAATAATAATCTTGTATATATTTGATGTCAGGTGGTAGTAAACATGCATTAGTACTACTCATGTGGACATATCGGAGAAGCGAAGATCCAACGCCCACTAAAGAAAAATGTTAAATATTGAGTAACCAAAAGATGTTTTCCAGTTTTGTAATTATTTTTTGAGCGAAACAATATAAATCATAATTAGAAAAACAAAATACATACATACTGTTTAAATCCTTAATTTTATTTCAATAAAAAATACACTGTTAAATATATATAATAAAACTTCCCCCAACTACGATAATATGGATAATATATTACAATAGATTATAATATGTAAACTACATTAATAATCAATTCAGAATAAAACAATCACTACCCAACATTATATATATATTTGTTTGATTGCATTCGTTCAAGTTTGCAATACTTTTAAAACCACACTGATTCTTATAACTATCACACTAAACTCTATTAACAATATTTTTTTTTTAATCCACCCATACTATATTATTGCTTTAATTGAAGTTTTCAGTATTTTTAAAACGATGGCGATTTTTCGCCTTACATGTTTACACTTGATTTAATAATATTTGCAAATATAAATAAAACTGGCTGCTAACTAACTCGAATGCATGACCAGCCAGAGCTTTCCCAAATAAGAGAAGGCACCTAGACCATTTTTTTTTTGAGGTGAAAACTTTTATAGTCGAAGTGTGGGACTATCCTGTTAAGGTCTACCCACTAGAAAACCACTATGTACCACAACATATCCTGAAACCACTGTCAGTCTACCATCAGCCTTCAATGCCTATAATAAATTTCTAACCTATGTTTAAATATACCCTATCAAATGAATATGTTCAATTAATAGATGAAATGTACCAAAATCTTGAAAAACATTAAATATTTTAACTGTTTTGTTTTAATTTAGGTAATTTACCATTTTCTTTACTTTTTGTTTAGATAGTAGGTTTGCTTTTCTATTTTCCTTTTTTCTTGCATACTACTTCAGATGTTTGTTTAGATTCCATGGAAAACTACTTTGCAAGTCCTTAATTTAACTAGTTGATGTTCATTCAACTTATCGCACAAATTTCTGTACTCTTCGACCATCTACAAATTAGATTACCTTGTAAAACTTTCATAAGTATAAGACTTTACATATACGATTACCTTCCAAATCGGTAGTCGAATTTTGTTCTTGTCTATTCTTGTCAATTTCTTGAATATTATTATTTGTATCCTACAAGATCCTGTAGGGCTTTCTCATTGTTACTACCCTCAGTTGTGTTGCTATATGTAAATTATTTGCGGACACGCAGAAATATTCCTTCTTATAAATTTGGCAGGTTAATTTGTTTTCCCTACATAAATTAAATAATATAAATAAAAGTTATAAAACGAATGCAAAAAACAAAAGGAACCCTAATCTGATTTCATTCAGAACTTACCTTTGTTATGATATATGAGTATAACGTCGAAAACAGCACCGAAAGCCTAAATAACAATTAAAAGCAAGTATATTTTCAAATCGATAGCAAACCAACAAATGCAGTCAAAGCTATAGGTTAAACCTATAGAACAATAACTAAGATCGATAAATTGTTTTATTTACCCAGACTTCGATTCTTTCATGACAAAAGTTTGATCGGCTTGTATGGCAACGTATTTTGCTATGTGAATTTCCTTTTTTTAATAAATCGCGATAAATGTGCAACATTGAATCCAGTAATTCGTGCTGAATTTGTTTGGAGATGCCTAGAAATAATTTAGTTTTAGAGTCTTTTAAATGAGCTTCTAAAAATAATTCTAAGAGCTTCTAAAAATACTGCCTATTTCGACCATAAAATTTACCAGCCCTCTGAAAATGCCAGGATTTTCTGAAGTGTATGTTTCGTCATGCCCATGTAAGGCAAGCTCAAATGCCCCACATAATTTTATACCGTCAATTAACTTAGACAATATGTAACGAGTCCCGATGTGCAATACTGAGTTGAGAACGAATATCTGTCTTTCCCAACATACTATTTTCTAGCTCATGTTTCAAAGGTCTTTGTGAAATAGAATGCCATTTTACCTTTTAGTGTTTCAAATCATTAACATCGTGTTTAATACAGCGAAGATGAAGATCGTCCACACTCACTGGTTTTCCGACTTGGGCCAAAATGCACGGAAAATAATAAAATTTATTTGTTGTCTCGCATCCACATAACCACGAATACTTCTCATACACGGTTTTATTGAATGTGCGTTTGTATGTTCATTTTTGAGTAATATTAACTTACTCAATTTGCAGAATCGGTATCGGCCGTCCAAGATTTTTGTTGACAATTCGGTCCTCAAATATTAATGTTACATTATTTCTATTCATATATTACACTGAATTAAACTTCATTATTGTAATCGTTTAAAACATTCACTTTACAACCATTCGAAAAGTCGAAAAGCGCGATGGCGAAAAACACCTGACTATTGAGAATGGGACAGCGTCCAAGATATGATATTATAAAATCTTCGGGTTACTAGCGAAGCGATGTATTGCTGTCTTTGTTTTTCGAACGCGATAGTAAAGAAAACAGTAGCGGCACAAACTTGTCGACCTACGACCTATTTCGTTACCGCGAATGACATTATGGATGTTAGGCTATAGAAGTCGCAAGAAGCAGGAGCATGAATAGAACAGAGAATAAATTAATATAAAATCTGAAATTATTTTTTTATTATTTTAGGTTTGGTGGACCAACTGCCACTGTCTATAAGCATTTAAGTATTGTTGAAAATATATCCAGTCGGCTGTACCGGGGGATCGAAGAGGATATTGGGAAAATAACCAAATGTTTTAAATAAAAAAAAGTTATTTTGGCACAATGATTTCTTTTTGTTCAAAATACATCTCTTCCGCATCAAAACACCGCTGGGCAAGTTCAAACAATACAAAGGAAAGGCCTCAATGTTCCTCGTCACGGCTTCTTAAACTTGTGTAACACTGTCATAAAAGGTTTCCCTCATGGCCAGTTTGAGTTTCGGGGACAGGAAATAGTCACACGGAGATAAATTAGGCGAATACGGAGGATGTTGAAGCACATAGACATGTCTTTGTACCAAAAATTCCTGAGGAACAAATCGAGCACAGACTTTCGGCTTATTTAAATTCTTTATCAAAATACCGTGAATCAAGTATTTGGTCGTATTTAAGTCCTCCGCCAACTCATCGTGATTTTTCTTAGCCGACCTGGTTTTGGGTCGTCTTCCAAAGCATCACGACTATCCTGGAATCACTTATACAAGTCGAACATACATGTCCGGAATAAGTAATCATCACTATAAACTTTCTTAGTCAATTAAAATATTTTAGTAAAAGTTTTACCAATCTTGAAAATTTTATACTAGCTTGTTGTTCTATCGTATTTTTGTGATCAGACGACGAAAGGCACTGTCACGTTAAGCGTTGTATAAAGCAGATATACAACTTTCAAAATATATATTGCTTCAATTGATGGCGCTTGTAGTTTTCTGTAAATTTAAAAAGTTCCGGTATTTTCCGACATACTGTTTATATACACTTTCGTCACCTTTCAGGCAACTGTCAAATCCCAAATTGAAAAAAAATTGGTCTGTTTTGATGCGATAAAGTTATTGAGGCTTTTTTGTGATTTCTTCAAGAGATATAAAGCGGCTATCAAGGTGATGTTGCAGGGATCTGAAGAGATGAAAATCCGAAGGTTCCAGCGCCAAGAATACGCCAGGTTGCAATAAAATCTCCCAGTACAACTCGGCGATCGTTCCCAAAGGCATTTTTCATTTTAAATCAAATTACTTCTCTTGTACATTTGCCAATATAACGCATCTTTTCCTCCAGATTAACACGAATTAGTTGCTGCCGATAACGGTCCGCATAATATACGATGCTCAGCTGATCCCACCATACGATATGGCGTCTACAGTTAATTTTTTAGGTTATATTCATCAGTAGTAGTCGCTTTACTTCTGAACAGTAAACAAGTGCTTGAACGCTCTCTTATCGGAAGTAATTGTGATAAGAATAACACTCGATGATTAGAACTCGGTGATGTTCGGCGGCCTTTCGCCGGTTCGCTTATGTTATCGCGCGTCCCAAATATATAAATTCCTAAGTGTCTAAACTAGGAAAAAAATGGCTTTTTATTAGACACCATCAACGTTGACGGAATCGGCTTTAATGCAGAAAAACTAGAAATTAATTCCAGAAAACTATGCAAGATCCCAAAATGAGGAGCAATTATATAATTAAACTGACGAAGAAGGACTGACTGAAGAAACAGGATGGATGCGCCAACAAAAATCGTAAAAAAAGGAAAATTAATAATTCTCTTACACCACCACAACCTGAGCGCAATGATCAGATTAAGGTATGTTCCTGGGATGTAGTAAGTAGCAGAAGTCATTATGATCCATAAGCCAGGAAAATCTCCTCACGAAGTGTCATCATATAGGCCAATCTCTTTACTGTCTATGTTCTCAAAATTATTTGAAAAAGTATTCTTGAAAAGATTGAAACACTTTATTGAAGAAAGGCACCTAATACTAAATCATCAGTTTGGTTTTAGAGAGAGCCATTCAACTATAGATCAGGCACACACATAACTAATGTAATTGAAAAAGCGCTAAAAAACAAATAAGTTTGCTCAGCTATCTTCCTTGATATTGCGCATGCTTTTAACTAAGTATGTGACAATGGGAATACAAAAAATAATCTGACACAAAAATATTCTGAATTACCAGAGTCTTACATATCAGATAGATTCTTCAGAGTAACAAGAAGCAGCATACACATAGTTGAAAGAAATTGGAGCAGGAGTGCCACAAGGAAGCATCCTATACTGTACCTGATCTACACAAGTGATATTCCACAACTAGAACAAGACACAATAGTCACATTTGCACGCGATACTACTATCCTAGCGGTAGGCAAAGATCATGAAGTGGCTGCAAATAAACTCCAAATATCACTTAACCAAATAAACAATTGAACAAAAAGATGGTGTATTTCACAAATAAAAGAGGAGAACAGATTCCAATTAATATAAATAATACCCAGATCCCCTATGTAGACTCACCAAAATATCTAGACATCACATTAGACGCAAAACTTCGCTGAAAAGTTCATGTCTAAAAGAAAAGAGGAGAGCTTGATATAAGGTACAAGAAAAAGTATTGGCTACTTAGTAGACACTTCAGTCTATCTACCTGTAACAAAATGTTATTGTATAAATAAATCCTTAAACCTGTGTGGACCTATGGCATACAGCTCTGGGGCTGTGCCACCAAGAGTAATATTCTAATCATCTAGAGATTTCAGAACAAAGTACTGAGCAACATCGTCAATGCACCCTGGTACATCAGAAATAGTGATCTCCATCGAGACCTTCAGACGGACACTGTTGACCCGACTGTTAACAAATTCTCACAGAGTCACGAACAACCGCTCCATCAACTCGTGAACGTTGAGGCAATTCAGCTCTTCGACAACACCAATCTAACAAGCAGACTCAAGAGAGTGAAGCCTTTCGAGTTAGCTAAGTGATTGTGCTAGTGCAAAGCAGAGAATAGTGCGGCTGTGCGTAACATATTAGTTTAGTGTAAATAATTTATTAGACTCTAAGGTATTCTAATGAGTAAGACCTTAGATTTAAGTTTCGAAGTAGCAATTTAAATTAGAACAGAATTACTTATTGATCTACATTAGGTCAGATTCAAATATCAGTAAATGTCCTTCGGGTGATTATTTAAGGAAAAAATATTCATCAGTAGGATCTTATTTGGACCTCGTTTTGAAGCAGAAAGTTGGGGCTTTAAATTAACTACAGGGTGTCCCAAAAAATGTATACACACTTTATTTTCTGATAACTTTCTCATATTGCATTATTTTTTAGATTGATCTAATTTAAACAAAAAATGGCTACTACCAGACTTACCTTTGAGCAACGGAAATGCTTAAGTGTTAATGAAACACGAAAATGCAGTAGAAATCCAAAGACAGTTCAGGCGTGAATTTCATAGTTTTCAGTTCAATTAATCGCCACAACTATACTTACTGGACACCTGAGAACCCACACGTTACAGAAGAACATCATGTTAATTTGCTAGGAGTCACAGTGTGGTGTGACTTATCTGCAAAAGAATTAATTGGATTGTTCTTTTTGATGATACTGAACCTGGTGCTGTTTATGTTAATTCGATACAGGAAGCAGTGATTCCTTGTACTCGGGAAGCTTTTGAGGGTGACAACTTTTATTTTCAACAAGACGAGCACATCCACATTATCATCATGACGTAAGGGCTTATCTTGACGAGGCTCTACCAAACAGATGGATTGGACGAAGAGGTTGGGGTGAATACTCCGCACGTTCACCTAACCTTATGGAGTGCTCCCCCTCTCGACTTACAATAATATAAGTCGGGATACATTAAAGGCAAGGTTTATAAGACAAAACCAGCAACAGTCATTGAATTAAAAGTAGCGATTGAAAGAGAATGCGGGCAAATACCAATGGAAATGATTCTCGATCAGTAATGCCTGGACCACGACGGTGGGCAGAAAACTGACGTCAGTCAAAATAAAGGCTGTTCCTTTAGCTTTTTTTTTTGAAACCCTGATGTAAACTGTATGAAAATAAATACTGATTATTGAACCAGTCAACTTAACTAAACTAAATTCAATAGCGTCAAAGCGAACCTGTTAAATGAGCCAAACCGATACTTTTTGATTGTGGAGTTATTTTCTCCTCGACAATTCCAAACTGCTAGTGTTTGACTTCCATGAATTTGACTTTGAATGGTTGAAATGTCGCGCTTTTGAACCGTCCGTTGACGATCGCTTCGTAACTGAATCGTCGACATTTCCAGGTGGAATGGACACTTTATTTCTTCGAAATCGCTTGAAATTTCAGCTGTTAACTTCGATAAAATCGAATGGTGTAGCTTGGAACCGATATCAGAATTAAATTAACTACAATTACTGTGATAATTCAGCGAAACGGTGGTTTCATAGCAAATGTTGAGTTCACTGGAAAGTTTGTTCGGCATTTGAGACTCTAACGGGATATAATTTATTTAAAAATATAAAATAAATTTGAATTAATCAAATATTGCGATTTCTATCATCGTTTTACCAACTTCGTTAGAGTACTATGTTCAAAAAGTAAGGTGTTTTTCTTTTAATTCACGCGCTTTACGTATCGATACAACATTTATTTTTTAAGTAAGTATGACTGTCCTTGACATTTAACAGATATTTATGTCATTTCGCTTGTTAAATTGGAAATTATAGCATCTTTCGTAATTGTAAACCAATTTTCTCCGCAATTTTTTTAAATCGATTTGCATTAAATTTGGTTTGAAGAACAAAATTTCTTTTTGCTGATACATTAAACAATTAAGAAAGTGTGGCAGTGATGAAGTTATGTCAAAATAAATGTTTTCAAGTGGTACAAGGACTTTAGTGATGGTGGAAAAGCACTTCGTTCAAGGAGACCTTCCATGTGAACCAATGAAGAAAACAAATCAAACAAATAGTTTGTATATTCACCAGATATTGCACCTTGTGACATTTTTCTCATTCTTTCCTCAATTGAAGAAACCACTTCTTCTGTTCTGTTCAAGTGAGTTTGCTCACCGCTTTGAACACAATACCGTTAGTCGGGTATAAAAACCGTTCAAAGACAGGAAAAAAAAAGTTGGAATAAGTGCATTGCAATGAGAGGAAATTAATTTAAAGGACACAAAAGAAATTTGGATGAATACATAAATACTTTGAGTTTTCATTTAAAAAACACCTTTCTTTTATTCTTAGTAGTACATTAGGCAAGCAGGTAAAATCTTCAAAAATATATATAATAAAAGAACATAAAAGAGATAGGAACATAAACACCAGAAATAATAATAATATAATGCACAATAATATAATGCACAAACTTTGTGGTAGCACGTGAGGCGCAAAAGCATTAACTCCTAATACATCAGCTCTTAGCCTGGTCTACCCGGTTGCTGAATACTGCGCCCCAGTCTGGCTAAACAGCTGCCACGAAACGATTATTGACACCAAACTAAACGAGACAATCAGAATAATCAATGGCTGTTTAAGAAACCCATCTCTAGCTTGGATCCCCACTCTGAGTAATATTGCTCCCCCCACTATCCGCAGACAGGAAAGGCTAGTCAAGGAATATAATAAAATACTATCAAACTCTCACCTCCCAATACCCAATGACTTATCTGTGTCTAGATCCCCCACTCTTGTTAGCAGAACAACTCCTCGGAGAAAGTTTCAACCTTAATGCTAAATGGAAGGAATTCTGGAATATTGGGACCGAGACAGGCGGCTTATATCATTGACCCTACAGCACCCTTACCAGTAATGGAGCTTCCTCGCCACGAGTGGAAGACACTTAACAGAATAAGAACATCCCACGGCATATGCCGTGACTCTTTCTACATATGGAGACTGACTGGATCGCCAGCTTGTGACTGTGGAGAACTCCGCCAAACCCTTCATCACATCGTATCTGAGTGCCCTCTTATAGCATATGGTGATGAAATTAATGATTTCTTCGAAGATATACACTCCGTGTTGAAATGGACCAATGGCCTCGATTTTAAAATTTTATTCACTTATTGTGATGTGTCTTACCTGATGTTGAACTATATTTATTATTTTTTTATATTTTATATATTATAAATGTATATTTTATATTTTATATATTTTTTATAGTTTATTTTATAATTTAAAGCTCTTTGTGTTTTACAATTTAATGTTTATGTGTTTTATTTTAATGTATATACCTGATTCAAATTCATGTGAGCCATAAGCTAAATAAATGAATGAGGTTTTCTTGATCAGAAACACAATCCTAATTATACATTACATTTGTTTAATGATAACCGTTGTTTCGATCGTGATTTTACAATATTGCATATTCGAAATAAAAACAAAAAACTGAATGACCTTGAAAGTTTATAAATAACCCGACCAAAAGAGACAAAAACTCTCCTCAATGACTAACTAAAATTTATAGAATTTACACAAACAATAAATATGGTAGTCTCATGTATGGATTTCGAAAATATCCTCTGTGTGAATGTTTTATATTTATGTTTATTACTTTAACAGTAGAAATTATTATATATATATATATATATATATATATATATATATATATATATATATATATATATATATATATATATATATATATATATATATATATATATATATATATACATATACATATATATATATATATATATATATATATATATATATATATATATATATATATATATATGAATATATATATATATATATATATATATATATATATATATATATATATATATATATATATATATATATATATATACATATACACATATACACATATACACATATACATATATACACATATACACATATACACATATACGCATATACGCATATACACATATACACATATACACATATACACATATACACACATACACATATATAAACATATACACATATACACATATACACATATACACATATACACATATACACATATACACATATATATCATCATCATCAGCCTGTATCGAGCCACTGCAGGATGAAGGCCTCTTCAGCCTGCTTCCAACCTTCACGGTCCTGGGCTTTCCTCTGCCACTCGAGTCTAATATACTTAACGATGTCATCAATCCATCGAGCTTTCGGTCTTCTTCGCGGACGTTTGCGATCAAGCGGTATCCACTCCATTGGATTAGGCCTGCCCATCTCCATTTCAATTGTTTTACTCTTCCAATGATGTCACAGACTTTTGTTTGTTCCCGGATCCATGCGCAGGACTTTCTGTCTCGTCTTGTAATGCCAAGCAAACATCTTTCCATTCCCCCTCTGTGCCACCCGAAGTTATTGAATTGATTGCGATGTCAGTGTCCAGGTTTCACTTCCGTATGTCATAACGGGTAGAACGCACTGACCGAAGACTTTTCTTTTTCTTTTCAGGCAAAGTGGGAGTCTGCTCTTAAACACTATGTTGAGCCTACCA
Organism: Cosmopolites sordidus; assembly: GCA_031761425.1. NCBI lineage: Eukaryota > Metazoa > Arthropoda > Insecta > Coleoptera > Curculionidae > Cosmopolites > Cosmopolites sordidus. The sequence goes on from JARFXV010001590.1 coordinate 21,698, forward strand.
AATGCCTGCCAGCCACATTTAACACGCCGTTCCACCTCCCGGGCGGTATTCCCCTCCATTGAAATCATCTGCCCAAGATATATAAAGCTGTCCATAATCTCTAAATCCCTTCCTAAAACTGAAATTCTTCTGTCCTGAGCGAAGTCATTGAACATAACCTGACTCTTTTTCAGGTTTATTTTCAAGCCAAATGGTTCGCCAGCCCTTTGCAGTTTTTGTATGCGTCTTTGCAGCTCCTCTGGGTTTTGTGAAATGAGAATAATATCATCTGCAAATCTAAGATGGTTTAAGTTTGCACCATTGATCTTTACACCATGCTGTTCCCAATCCAGTTTACGGAATGACACACACACACACACACACACACACAAAGCCTTTCAAGTGTCATCGATTTTATACCTCTAGATAGATTCAACACGTTTCAAAATGCAAAAACCATCGACATTTTTTAATAATTGAATGATTATTAAAATAAAAAGATTATATAATTACAAATGCCACTTATTGATATAAAATATGCAAATACAAAACAGAAACAAACAGGGAAACATTTGCATGCACTTATATTTTCATTAATCAGAACCTGAAAAGTACTAGCTGGAATGACTTCTTTCGATCAAGTATATGCTCTCTGTTATACCATTTCATGATTTCATTTTCCGTATGCTTTATCATATTCTTCCATATCTGAGAAGTAACAGTGTGAAGTGCTTCACACCACATGTTTATACATTCTTGTTATGTATTACCATCTCTACCCATGTGTTTATTATAGCAATTTTTTACAATTCCCCATATAAGTTCAGTTGGGTTTTAAATGCGATGGTATAGGGGAATACGTAAAACTTTGTGTCTATATTGTTCTCCGAAGTTGTTAACCAAATATTTCAGCGCAACACATATATTTCTGAATATTAAGCGTATCCACTTCTTAATATCAAATTCTTAATACTTCAGTTTTACGCATTTCGATTAAAAAGGCTATTATTATTCACGTATGGGCCCTGGTGGACCACGCGAAGTACAATTAGAGGCGCTTGTTGTCGTTAGCCTTCCTTTGCACTCATACTAATTTCATTCTTTCGCTATGAGCTTTTTTCCTTTCATCAGACCAAGTTGTTCCAGTCTTCCTACATTTTTCCCTCTGGCCAATCTCCCAAACGTTAACCTTGTGTCTGAAACAGCCTCTATCCTGAATTTCACATTGTGTAATATTTGCTGATCTTAGATCCTCTTTAATTGCAGCAATCCATTTAATTATTTCTACTTTAGCTCTACTCCTATTTTCATAAAATTCGACTATTTGTCTAGTTAATCTATTCGGATTCATCCGTTTTATAAATCCGTAAAACTGAAGTCTTCTTTTTCTCATATCGCTATGTATATCAGTGTATTGTTTGATTTCTTGGTTTTCTCGAAGTCGGTATGTGCCATTTATTTGTTTGGGGCCTAAAATTCTTCTTATGATTTTTCTTTCCTTCTTTTCAATGTCCTCGATGTCTCTCTTTCTATTCATAATGAGCGTTTCTGCCCCACATAGACATTCTGGTTTAATAACTGTGTTGTAATGTCTCAATTTCGTGTTTTAGGATATGCATTTTTTGTTGTAAATATTTTGTGTAAGTCTTAATGCCATTTCCATTTTTTGACATCTACCCTTATTGGCTGCTTTTTCCAACCCATTTTCCATGATTATTTCACCCAAATATTTGAATTGAGAGACTCGTCTGATGCTACCATATTTTGTTTTTAGAAATGGTGTTCTTAGTCTGTTGCAGGTCATGTATTGTGTCTTTTCAAAGGAAATTTGAAGTCCTACCTTTTCTGCTGTTTCTTTTAGGATTTCAATCTGTTTTTGTGCCATTAATATATCTTGAGTCAAAATTGCTAGATCATCAGCAAACGCCAGACAATCTATTTTGATGTTGGTTCTCCCCAGTTTAATGGGCTGGTCAATATTCAGGGCCGACTTTTTTTCACGCCACTGCTGTATTACTTTTTCTAGAACGCAGTTTAATAAAAGTGGCGAGAGTCCATCCCCCTGTCTCGCTTCAGTAATTTCGAGGGCTCTGAGATGTGATCCATGAATTTAACTTTTGACCTTGTGTTAGTTAATGTTGCTTTAATAATTGCCAGCGTTTTCAGATCTAGTCCTTGTTCTTCCAAAATTTGGAATAAAGATTCGCGGAATAAAAAGGCTATATTATTATTAGTTAACCAATCTTGAATGGCAGCTTTAGCCCATGAGCTGTTTGATATATTGATTAATAACATGCTATGATAAGGAGAGTTATTCATAAAAATTAAAGATACTTAAGTTTTTTAATAATTGGTTTTCAAACCATTTCAAGAATTTTTCATATTTCATTTCACCATTGTAATCAGTAAGCTTATTTTTTAACGAAAATATGGTTCCGCCCCTCCATCCATCTGCCCCATAAATCCACCTTCACTACCAGCAATATGATGTATCTGAAACTTCAGTATGGTGTATCTGAAATAAAAATTTTCAATCAAAACTTTTCATATTTTTTGCATAGTTATGTAAGTTACCTTTTACAATCAACTTTGGTGGTTTTTACACTCCTCTTATTAATATATTGCAATGAATCCGTTCGTTTTGTGAAGGATCATGAAGTTTCGCAAAAATCTCATTTGGCATTTTCAAGTGTTTTTCAGTTGCATCAATTTCCAGTTTCAGTTTCAGTTGGACTTTTCACTCGAAGCGAACAACACTTAAATATGCCAAATGAGATTTTGGTAAAACGTTGTGACTCTTCACATAACGAACGGATTGATACTCAGAATGATTTAGGAACAATATCTACCATTCATGAAAATATTCGATATATATATATATATATATATATATATATATATATATATATATATATATATATATATATATATATATATATATATATATATATATATATATGTAGTATTAGATTTTCTTGGACTGCGTCCAATGAGAGATGTAGCTGAGTGTCATCACACATCCAACCGTTGGATTCCACAATCTCATGTGGAACACACAACAACCTGCGTCTCCGCCTAAATGAACATTTTTGTTGGTTGCTTGACCGGGAAGGAGCCCCACATATCCCTTCAACTGGATGACATATGTTTCGTCTCTCGAGGTTCAGACTCATCAGGGCGCCGACATACACCATTCCATCAAGAATAGGGACTCATTGGACGCAGTCCAAGAAAATCTAATACTACATATATACGCCATCCGACGGGAAGTCGGCGAAAACATGGGTTGTTGGCTGTGGATGGAGTCTCCCTGGAGGAGTCTATTGTTAGAGAAACGCACCAATCTGTATTAGATAAAAATATAATAAAGTGAAAATTAGACAAGAAAATTATTTCACTAAATATTTACGAAAACTTAAACTTGTTGAAACAAAGTGGTGCATGAGCTCGAACAAACAAAACAATGAACAAAGTGGTGTATGTTTTTTTTGCCACAACTACAAGATACTACAAGATACTGCTCTCAACATAATAAAAAAAATTTCTTTAAATGTTAACTTTACATGAAAGGTAAAGAAAATGAAAATAATTTTCCATGTTTTTGAGTATTTTTAATATACACCACGGGCCCACTTTCCAAGCAACTTTTCATGTATACCTAGATAGAGAGCCTGTACGGGTCACGAAAGGTTTCGCGCAGTCTGACCGTTGCGGACGTTTACCACAAGATGGCGTGAGCTGATGTATATGGTCGTACCTTTGGTCGTTCCTTCAGCTGCTTTCAGAACGTTCAGCTCGAACCCGACTCATGACGCCTTAAAGCCAGAAACGGCTTCGGGTGAAGCTTGCTAACGTTTTGGTGGTGGCAGAAGAAATGGGCAATTTTTGCGTAGAGCACGGATGAATTTTTCTTGAATCTTGCAATATTTTTGATAAACATAAAGGCAAACAAGGACAATTTGTCATACTTTGTGTATATTTTCAATTTAATTCATATATGTATCAGTTTTGTACTTTTTATGTTTCCTGTAAATTTTTGTATTTCGCAAATGATTTTTCCTTTTAATAAAGTACGAGGTATAAGTAAAGTATTGAAACTGATTTTTTAATATTTTTTTTTGAACTGAAATTACAATTCTACATTGTTTCATTCAAAGTAGTTGCATTGGAAAACCACACAGCGCTGAAAACGATTTGTCCACTCTTCATAACAGAACTGGAACTGAGAAACCGGAATCTCCTTTAGCTGGTCGGATACGGACTTTTCAGCAATTTCCCCAAATGGTATCCTTTGAGGTGAAATTTCAATCTTGGTAAAAGAAAATAGTCACAAATACTCAAGTCTGGTAAATAAGGGGGCTGCAGAGCCATAGTGTTCTTTTTACTTTCGAAAATCGCGTTAGTTGAAATGTGACAAGCCGCATTGCCGTAATGCAGCACCCAGGTGTTCTTGATGTTCGATCTCCACACGAATGACTCTTTTTCGAAGTATTTCAAGAAACTCTCAGTAAAAATGCTAGTTTACCATAAAAAAACAAATTAGCATTTTTGATCTTTGATTTGCTCATTGTACCTTTTTTGGTCATGCTCATGTTCAGAAAATCCATTCAGAAAACGACGACTCGTTACAAGTGAGGATGATTTTCAATGCGCCCCAAAAAATTAAGACATATTTCCCTTCTGTTGTCCTTTTGATCCTGCAAATCTTGCGATTTTTTGGAGCCATTTTCGCGCAAATTGATTTTTCCCAAATATACTCACCGTCAATGTACAAGATCTCGGATTCTATGCACATTTTCAACACTTCCATGTGTATTTCCAACACACAATTTCCATGGGTCTGTTGAAGTTTTCAAAAAGCTTCCATCACATTGAGCCAGTGCAAATCTGAAATAAAAGTGATAGCACATCATTGCTTGAAATTGTTCCGCTACACAGTAAAAAATGTTCCGGCATTGCGTCAAAACAGTTTGTGTAAGACTTTTGTGTGTTGATTTGAGACAATACGATTGTGTTGTTCGTTCGCTTTATTTTTTAACATAAACAAGTGTTATTTCGTTCAATAGTAATACTTTAAATGTGTCACTATAAAATTAATAAAAAATTGTGTTGAGTAGTCATCTTTTGAAGATTCCCCCAACCTATTTTATTTACACGGGAAACACGACGCGTGATCTTCATTGCATTCAATATATGTGGCACGGTATTATCAGTTATTATAAATTCTATCAAAATATCAATAACAATCGAAAAGCAACAAGTATTTAAATTATATTAAAATATGTAGTAATAAAGTGAGGTTATATGTCAGTTTATTCTAAAGGTGGGATTTTTTAACATTTAAAGGTGTAAACATTTAACATTTAAATGTGTCAAAATTTTTATGCTTGACCCTAGAGTATTTTAACACATATATGTGTTACTTTTAACATTATTTTATGTTACGTGGTTAACACAAAGCGTTTATGTTAAAATGACACAAAAATATGTGTTAATGGTTTTTTTTACACGCGATTTGTGTTAAAATTGAAGCATTTTTTTTTACTTTGTAGAAAAATCCGGTTCACGAACAGATTTAGTGAAGTTCAATCTCGCACTAAAGACGCATCCGATGTTGGCTTTCGCTCAAATGGGAAAAACTAACAGTGTTGCTGTAATCGAACGTTACGCCTCCAATCTCTTTACTAATTAAAATTTAGGTTATAACTATCTGAAAACGTTGCAGTTTAAAACTAAAAAGAAACAACCGCTAAACTGTTCTAGTTTGGAAGGTCTTAGAGTGAAACTCTGCCACCGATATATAACCATTTCCATTAAGGTCCATTGCTGGAATGAAACCGATCGGGCAATTTCCCGAACATCGGCAATATCTCCAGAGATAATGTTGCGATTGTTAATTTCGGCCAAGTCAAATAGGGCAATAATAACAATCGATGGCAGAACACAAACTTCAATTTCGCGGACTTTGTGTTGCCGGCCGCCTGCCCGCCCGCCACCGCAGTACGTTCGCTCGCATAGCCCGCATTCCCCACGATAAAAACGAAATATTATTGCTTCTTATATTACGATATTGCGCAACTATCGGTATTTATTTATGACCTTTCGGTTTTCGGGAGGCAGCGGCACGGTTCAGCCTCCATTGTCCGCTCCTCTCTTCCACCCCCCTAGCAGACAAAGGAACAGCCGCGAGGCATCCCGACCGCCATTGTCAGTGATAACAGTAATTTCTGCTTTTATTTCGAATATCCATCATTCCGGTATGTCTTGGAACGGAATTAATTCTACAAATATTTCGAGCCGTGTGTACTCTGCCGAACCCAACTATTATTTCGATACAGAACACTTTGATCTTTCTTTTTACCCCTCAAGTTATTGTACTATAAACATCGTCAAATACGAGGGCGAGTCTGTAAATTCCGAGAACGAAAGAAACCTTAAACCTTTTTAATAAATTATGTTTCTGATTGAGAAAACTTCTCTCGTGTTCTTTTATTCTTTTCTTAAAACATGTAAAAACTGCCTGTTTTTAATAAATTTTCCTGCGAATAGAAAAAAGTTTAAAGAAGGGAAAGAAGAAAAGCCAACACAGTCCAAAAGAAAGAAGGTATTGCTATGTATACGGTGGGACCAGCTGAACGTCGTGCATTACAAGTTGCTCAAACATTTATTACTAACAGATTGCGAGCTACCGGTAGCTCGCGTGGACAATTTTGGTAGCTCACGAATATAAGCAATCCTCATACGTCGAACTCATAATCTTTATAAACGAAAATATCGAAATTATAATACTGTTCCGGATTACGGCCTGATCAGGGCATCGTAGGCGCCGAAGATCAGCCTCTGACGTCACTACGCTAGAATCCACCAAACCACCGAGAAAATTGTGGCGAGTAGCGACCAATCGATCATTCCATTTAGGAAGGATCCCTGCTGCTTTTAACTGGATATATATAGATAGACCTGTGCGACGACGCCGCGTTTAGTGTTCAGTTACGTTACAATTACAATTACAAGTATAACAAGCAGTAGTAAAAAAAAATAAGACATACCATTTCTATTCTGAGTTGGAGAACAATACTTCTTTACAGAAATTAAAAGCAAAAGTGTGTGTTTGTCGTGTAACGCTTCTGTATCCGTTGCTAAATAGGGAAATATTGAAAGGCACCATAAAACAGTTCATTCAACTTTTGAAAAATCATATCCTTTACATTCTACCGCTAGAAAGGAAAAGTTGAGACAATTGAAAAATCAGTTAATTGGACAACAATCAACATTTTTAAAAGTATTTGACAAAAATACGGCTCCAACTGAAGTTTCCTATCGCGTGTCGGAGCTAATTGTACAAAATAAGAAGCATTATGAAGAAGGAGAAATAATAAAACATGCATTTTTAGAAGCTGCTGCTACTTTCTGCCAATACAGTGATGAGACGAGTAGAACTAAGGAGTAGTGATGCAACTTGATGAATCCATAGATGTGGTTGATACCGCCCAGATGGCTGTTTTCGTCAGGATGATCTTTAGTAATTTTATGATTAAAGACGAACTTTTGAAGATTATTCCATTAAAAGGGCATACTACTGGACAGGACCTGTTTTCTCATTTGAAAAATCTTATTTCGTCTGAGAAAATTCCAATATTTAAAATGGAAGGTTTGACACCAGATGGAGCTCCAGCTGTAGTGGGTTCCGAAATGGGTCTTGTAGCATTATGTCGAAAGGTCGATACTTTTTGCAATTCCTATCATCACTGCATTATCCACCAATAAACATTATGCTGCAAGTTTTTGAAACTAAACGACGTTATGAAAATGGTAGTAAAAATTGTGATTAAGGTTAAAGCTCAATCGTTACAGAGAAGATTATTCAAAGAACTGACCGATGAAATGGACTGTCAATACGGAGATTTACTTCTTCACTCTGAAGTCCGATGGTTGAGTAGAGGAAAGATACTGAAACGTGTTAATGATCTCCTACCCAGTTGAATTTTTTAAACAACGCGACAAACCCATTCCTGAACTGAAAAACTCAACCTAGCTTGAAGATTTTAGATTTCTGGTGGACATTATAGAGAGATTGAATGAACTTCATATACATCATTTCCAGGAAATTAATATTGAGCAATTTGCCACTTGTGTTATGCAGCATTTTGGCGAGGATAGGGCTACAACAGAAATGGCAGTTATTACGCTTCAAAGTGATCTAACCTTAAAATCCTTGGAGTTAAATACAAAATGTATCTAGCCTTTATTAAGTAAAGACAAATATCCAGTTTTAGTTAGCGTTGCCTTAAAAGTGAAAGTGTTCTTCAGTTCAAGCTATTTGCGCGAATCTTCTTTCTAAAATATGAAACTGATTAAGAGCAAATATCGTAACCGACTTACAAATGAACATTTGGATAATTGTATTAGAATGTGACGAACTATACCGCCAATATTAAAAAAATTGTCGAGGAGTCTGAATGTCAGCCTTCCCATTAAAATGTTATTTTGATCTATACTTGCTTTAATTTAAATTTTGAAGTAAGACGTTACTTTTCTGTTATTTGCATGAGTCATGCGACTTTAATTTTTAAAAATATATGACATGCTGTTGCGTCAAAATTGTGACTATTTTTCAGACATATACGATTTGTATGTTGTATGTACATCATATGTAATACATAATATAGTTATAGTAATATAAATCTTGTACGTCAAAAATTTGTTTCCATTATTGCATTAATCAAGTTCAGATAGTTCTCTCTGTTTGAATATTATTAAAGCATCGCTTAAATAAAAAGCAAAAAAATAAAAAGCAAGCTTAAAGCAATATTATTAACACATTGAAAAGGTTGGCGACCCATGCTCTAAAAAATGTCTTATACTGGCATGGATTGAAGGGAAGGAACAAAAAAAAAGGGCTCTGGAAACGACCATCGAGTTGGGCAGGGCTGGAGATTTTATCATACCCGACGTATTCTCCATACTTGGGTCTTTCGAATTTTCACCTCTTCCAATCCCCGATAGATCATCTGGTTGATTACCACATCACATCTCTGAAGGAAGTCGAAAAAAGCCTCCGTGACCTTATCACATTGAAACCACCAAGGCTTTTTTCGATTTGGTATGCAACAGTTGGCTGAAAGGTGACGAAAGTGAGGGAGATTGCCTCGATGATTAAGTTTGTATGACTTTTTCGTAAATAATTATCAATCGTAATTAATAAAGGCAAGAACTAATGCGCGTAGCGCTCTAACAAAAAAATATAGTCACTTACAGCTGCTACAGTTCGAGATATTTTCAAAATAAAGTGAAATGCTACATGGATGTTGCAGATGCGCTACGGTTTCTGTGTCATTGACGATGCATTGTTCCAATTGAATGGTCGATGGAGATTAAGCGCGTCTTTAGTTTAATTAAGCAGGATTGGGGCGGGAGGGGACCTTAACCGTCGACATTTAACTAATATATGCTCGAATATCTATTATACCCGTCATTATGTTTAATTTCGGGCCTGGAAACTGGAATCCGAATAATGGGCCCTTTATCGCCAATCAAAGGCTTGATAACGTATTGTTGACTGATATTATAGTTCGATGGGGTATCGGAATGTGCGGGAGTCGATGCGGGATTCTGCTACTGCTTCTGCAGGTGGTAGCAGTGATGCCGGTTGCCGAAGCCGGCTGCATCGCTATTTATATATTTTACTTGAAATCAGAAGAAATCCATCTAAATTATTCTGCTTTCAACTTTTAACCCCTACGTTTCATGAACTGCAAAACCAATTCAAATAGGTTTTTTTTTTCCCGCTGTCTAGTTATTTTAACTTACATATTTATCCCTATGCTATGTACTGTAAATTTTATAAATATAACAAAATAGAATATTTGAAAATCTTATTATTTGATATTAATGTCATGAACCTTTTTGCAATACCAACCATCAATGAATATGTGATATTTTTCAAATTTCAGTAAACAAAAGCAAATAAGAACAATAAAGGAAATAGTAAAAATAGTAGAAACGACATATTTTAAAACTTGTGTATTTTCAAATTTACTATATACTATAAATAATTACTAGATATTTCGTTTTGATTTAAAACAATCAAAAAATTATTGACTCACTCTTTCTTGGATCACTCCTAGCATGTATGTTTTTTTCACTTCTGGCAAAAGAAAGCAGTTTTCCTCGCTAAAAGCTTTCGCTTATTTCTTGAAAGTTTACCCATGTCATCATCAGGAGTGATTTCTTTTATGCCTAAAAAATCGGCAATTCTAGTCCGAATGGCCCTGGGAATATGAAGGTTTACCATTATAGCCTTCAAAAATGGCACAACGAACTGGTGACCCAATGCTTTGACAAGTACTTTTATCTGTAAATTTCACATCTTTGCTTGACTTATGAAGAATGAAGGCATTGTTAGTACTCATACGACATTCCTAAAAAAATGTCCATTGTATCCCTTGAACAGCATACGTTGTCCAATGTATCAACTCCACCTTTTGTATTGTTATAGTATGAAATGATTTCTGGCTTACCAGATTGTGCTTCATTTTTACCGTGGTGCATTGAAGGCAAACGATTAACTGCCTTCCCTTTTTCGGTACAAATGAGACCAATGTCATATCTTTTGTAAAACCATAAATGGACGAGCCAGCGGTTCTCCTCCTTGATGGCAAAAATTCAGGAAGGGGTTTTCTTTTTTATTTTTTTTGACAATGCCTACAAGTTTAAGCTCATTTTTTAATAAAATAGTGGCCAATCCAATTGATGTATATCAATTATCATAGGTAACATTTCTTTGGCTTCAAAAAATCGGCTTGCAAAGCTGCTTTTCCAAGCAGCTGCTTGAGTAGCAATGTCCATTTTTTTTTCATCCGTGGTTAGTCCGATTGAATCACTTCTTTTTCGCAATATAAGTAAGAGTTGTAAATATAATTTGTTCTCGCGTCGGCTAAACTGTAGTTTCAACCCAAATTTCCAAGAGCAGCTAAGAGGTCGTTTTGTTTCCTTATTTCTCTGCCTAGTGAATTATTCTGAGACAACCAAAAGCACAGAAAATCTCTTTTTGGACATTGTGCTCCTGAATATCTCCCGATCAGTTCCGTCAGTAAAAAATATACAGCGAATATCCTTATTGGATTTGAATAGAGCTGAATATATGAGAAGCCCTAAGAAAGGATCCACCTCTATTAGTTCTGTATCTCTGGGCTCTATTCGTTTTGAATTTGAATATGTTAATCTTGACCTAATTTTAGATTCGTCTTTAATGCTATCCTCCACACTAAATATTTTTTTCCACAACTCGATCAGTTCTTTGATGTCTGTTTCGCAATTTCGCCGTCTTGTTAATTTTAGAATATAGCGTGATGGAACTCTAACTCTCTTATCTGGTTCAGTTTTAGACCATTTCAATATATTCTTCCCATAAAAATAGCCACTCTCATTTCACACTATTTATGTCTCCGCATCAGTGTCTTCCAGCCCTGACTCTGTCTCATGGTCACTTTCACTGTAGACTCCGTCCTTTCTCTTACTTGTCTAACATGAGGCATCAGTTTTTTTCACCAAACTTGGGTCATCATTTGAACCAACTACTCTAGATGTGCTAGGTTGAAGTTCCATATTTGTAACAGAACAAAAAAAATAAAGAAATAAATAAAATATAAAATAAAAAAATGTATATATTTGAAAAGAATAAGGAAAATAGTTTGTTTTATTAAAATTTTAAAAAAATTAAAAATATTAATTAATATTTACTAATAAATATAAAACATTAAATGAAAACAAAAAATTGTCAAGTCAAAGCCATCATCAAAAGTACTGACATTTAGTCCGGGTGTTGTTTATATTTTTCAAACAAACTTCAACAACAATCAACATTTCACATTCACATTCAATAGGATACTGGCAGATAGGAAGCTACTGAGGAAGCTACTAAATCGGTAGTGGGAGAACTTTCTGGAAATTGCTACCGTAAGGTACTAGGGACCATGTCTCAGAAGTTAAGGGTTAAGGCGCCATTTTTAATAGCTGTAAATGCGATGTCTTTTAAAAGGAACTGCTCAACATGCGCAGATTGAATCATCTCCTGATGATACTAACATGGTTAGCGAAACGAGCATCGAAAAAAAGGGGAAAAATCGATTTGGTGTTTAGTGATAACACTCTTAAGTGGTAAAAGTTCATGTGAGATACTGCTTTCTATTAGCCTTTGAACCAAAAAAATAAATGCTGCGAAAACCAGAACATGATTCGTACAGCTTTGTTTCGTGCAGTAGTTGTAAGAAGTGATACCAGCAATTTCGAACTGAAAATTTGGACCTAAATGATGTAGAATGCCCGGGACAACCAAAAAAAAGTTAAGGATGAAGAATTGGAAACACTGTTGGAAGAACATCCTTAACCGACACAGATAGAGCTTGAAGCACCACCAACATGCCATTTCTAAACTTAACACAAGCTAGGCAAAATTCAAAAGGAGTGTCATTGGGTCCCCTATGAACTCACAGCTGAGAAAAAGACTATACGCTTTGATAGTGTTGTGTCATTTTTCTCCAGTTGCAAGGAAAAGGACTTCCTGCGCAAAATTGTGAGCTGTGACGAAAACTGGATCCTCTACGATAATTCAAAGATACGAAACAAAGCATAGGAAAAATTTCCCTTGTTTTTTGAACATTTTTAATATTACTCACGATCACACTGAGTAATTTTTCATTTATCAATTCTAATCAAAAAATATTGGAACTAGATAATTTAAATATTGGTGCTAGATTAGAGGTCGCCAACATTTTCAATGTGTTGAGCGACTTTAATATTATTCAAATAGAGAGAGCATTCTAAACTTGTATAATGCAATAATGGAAACACATTTTCGACGTACAGTATTTATTTTACTATAACTATATTATATATTACATATGATGTACATACAATATACAAACCTTATATGTCTGGAAAATAATCACATTTTTGACGCAATGCAAAACGCACCTTAAAAATTGAAGTCGCATGACCCATGTAAATAACAAAAAAGTAACGTCTTACTTCAAAATTTAAATAAAAACAAATATAGATCAAAATAACATTTTAATTGGAAGACTGAAACTAAGACTCCTTAACATTTTTTTTTAATATTGGTGGTATAGTTCGTTACAGTCAGTCGAATAGAATTATCCAAATGTTAACTCCAAGGATTTTAAGGTTAAATAATTTTGAAGCGCCATAACTCTCATTTCTGTCGTAGCCCTATCCTCGCCAAAATGCGTCATAACACAAATTATAGGCAAATTGCTCAATATTAATTTACATGAAGGATGAGTCGACAAACTGCACCACTAGTGCGATAGCGTTGGAATCTTTAAAACGAGGTTTAAAGGCATTATTCAAGTTCGATAATATTTACACTTGATATTTGCTGTCGTACGGTTGCAACTGCTTTTGATATATCTTTTTTGAAAGAACAGGGAAGTGCTTTGTGTCGCGGTTGATTAGGTTTTCTTCCCAAAATTCAAGCACTTTTGGTGAACACTTTTATATAAAAAATCATTTCCGTTAATTCTTTATCTGTTCTTTGAAGCTGTAAATTAAGTTTATTAAATATCTCTGTAATGTCCACCAGAAATCCAAAATCTTCAAGCCAGGTTGAGTTTTCCAGTTCAGTAATGGGTGGAAAAGTCAGGAAAATCATTAAAACATTTGAGTACTTTTCCTCTACTCAGCCACCATACTTCAGAGTGAAGAAGTAAATCCCCGTATTGACAGTCCATTTCATCGGTCAGTTCTTTGAATAATCTTCTTTATAACGACTGAGCTCAAACCTTATTCAAAAATTTTACTACCATTTTCATAACGTCGTTTAGTTTCAAAAACTTCCCGCATAATGCTTGTTGGTGGATAATGCGGTGATAAGAGAGGAATTTCGGAATTCCTTTCGATATAATGCCACGAGATCCTTTTCGGAACCCATCATAGCTGAAGCCCCATCTGTTGTCAAACCCATTTTAAACATTGGAATTTTCTTAGACGAAAAAACATTTTTTAAATAAGAAAACAAGTCTTGTCCAATAGTATACTCTTTTAGTGAAATAATCTTCAAAAGTTCTTCTTTAATCAAAAAATCGCTAGCAATCATTCTGACGAAAACAACAATCTGGACGGTATCAACCACATCTGTGAATCAAGTTGCAGGGAAAAATAACTACAGTTATCTAAGCCACGTGTTAGCTGTAAAAAACATTATTACACATTACTTCTACTCGTCTCATCACTGTATTGGCAGAAAGTTACTTTGTTTTTATGGCAGACATTATCTCGTTACACAACAAACACACACTTTTGCTTTTAATTTCTGTAAAGACATATTGTTCACAGAATGGAAATGGTATGTCTTAACTTTTTATTACTGCTTGCCATACTTGTAATTGTAATTGTAACGTAACGTTCGTAAGTAAGTTCGTTGTAAGTTCGACGTTTGAGGATTGCTAATAGCCGTGAGCTACTGAAATTGAGCACGTCAGCTACCGGTAGCTCGCGATCAACGAGTTGCCGATCCTTATACTAAATAAAGAAACATTTGAACAACTTAATTTTTAACTGAAATGTTTACATTTGAACTCACCAAATACATTTGGCTTGAGTCTCCGAACTAAACAAGAATAATATTTTTTTTTAATTTTAAAGCAATTTAACCTAAATTGTCGAGTTTAAATTGATCCATACAATCCTCATGATAATTAAAACCCAGTCCACCCTCAGGGATGTTTTTAATATTAAGATTATTACGCCGTATTTTCGTTCAATAGGCAATTAACAGTGCGCTAATGACAAATTGTGCAATTAGGACCTTTTGAAAATCTCGCGTCCGTCATATCGAGCGGCCGGAGTCCCGGGGGATGGGTCCAGACGGACGCTCCGTCCCGTAAAGATAATTGGATTACGAATAATTTAAAAGATACTTTCTTAAATCTCCCGGGAACCGACAGTCATAACAAACTTAATCAACCGGCTGGATAATCTACCGAGTAGCCGCGGCTTATTACGCCATTTTCACTACAAATTCAACTCTGACTTTGCAAAATGGAACGATACGTGATGAACTGCGTAAAATTTCAAGTTAAATAAATCAAAGCGATCGTCGAAACTTGCCACTAATTGATTTGAGGTTTGACATGTATTATTGTAAGTTTATTGTTGGATGAATTGAAGTGGACTTGAGTGATCAATTCTTCTATTAGAACCTTCGGTGTGAAACACTAAACTATATATATATATATATATATATATATATATATATATATATATATATATATATATATATATATATATATATATATATATATATATATATATACTATATATATATATATATATATATATATATATATATATATATATATATATATATATATATATATATACTATATATATATATATATATATATATATATATATATATATATATATATATATATATATATATATATATATATATATATATATCGAATATTTTTATTACATATATGTTCGTGACCGTTTAGTATTATTTTTTTATTTATTGGCATTTTCGGTCAGTGTAAATAAGTTTTAATTTTGTATTGTTTTATTTACGTTTCGATTCTACAACGAACCATCATCAGAATACTTTATTTTTTTATTTATATATATATATATATATATATATATATATATATATATATATATATATATATATATATATATACTTGACCGGGAGGAAGCCCCACCCATCCTTTACATTGGAGGGCACATGTTTCGTCTCTTGGTGGTTAGACTCTTCAGAGTATCGTCATATACTCTCTCGCCAAGAATAGTCCCTCTCCACAATCAAAGAACCCATATTTTCGCCGACTTCTCGTCGGATGGCTTATAGATGGAGTTTTTTTGACTTCTTTGGACTCCACAGGAGTGTATAACTCTTGACCTACTGTTGTCTCGTTGGACGCAGTCCAAAGAAGTCAAAAAACTCCAACTATATATATATATATATATATATATATATATATATATATATATATATATATATATATATATATATATATATATATATATATTTATATATATATATATATATCCGTCTATTGATTTTTCTACAGTCTGCAGTCCAAAGAAGTCAAAAAACTCCAACTATATATATATATATATATATATATATATATATATATATATATATATATATATATATATATATATATATATATATATATATATATATATATATATATATATTATATATATATATATCCGTCTATTGATTTTTCTACCTCGCCGCCACGTTGCCGCGTTTCTTCTTTTTTCAGAAGGGATTTCCATACTGTTGGAATGTTGCGAGCATCGTTTCGCGCATTTAGCTCACCCCTTTCTTCTATTTCAAGAGCTTCTCTGATTGTTCGGACCTTGTAGTTTTCTTTGGCTCCTTCAAAATTGATTTTATATCCTATTTGTAGATGGTGCTGGAACAGAGCGGAAGTGGTTTGTTTGTTTTTTAAGTTGTTTTTATGTTCTTGTATTCTGGCCGATATTCGTCTGTTTGTTTGTCCTATATATGTTCTGTTGCAGTCGGAACAAGATATACTATACACCCCATGATTTTCTAGTCTAACTTTGTCCTTGGGGTTTTTTAGGATGTTTACGACAGTTTTGTGCGGCTTATAGGCTGTTCTGATCTTATGTATCCTTAGTACTCTGCCTATCATATGTGTGATTCCTTTTACGTATAGTAGCAGGACCTTAGGTGTATTTGGTTTATGATCCTCTATCATTCTTCGTATTTGGGTTTCCTGACGATGAATGGCCTTCCTAATACAATTTTCTGAATATCCGTTTTGTCTAAGGGCTGTGGACTTTTTTGATAGTTCTTCGCTTCGTGTATCTGGAACATGCATCGTGAAACGTCATGACTCTTCACATAATCAACGGATCAACACCCGGAATGATTTAGAAACATATTCTATCATCCATAAAAATCCAATTCCAACAAAACCCAGATAAGTTTCCATTTTGTCTTTAAAAGTTTAATTTATTATTTTTATAATATCCATGTTCAAATCAGAAAAATTCATATCAATGCAATGCTCAAGATGATCCCCCAAAAAGAGAAAAAAAAGTGTTCCGAGGCTTCAATCTCATCATTTATAGTGGAAACGTAATCCGGTCAGTGAGGAAAACATTTTATCTCGGTAAAAACGGATGCTGATGAACGAGCGATAGACAAGCGTCAATATTTGCTAAGGACGCCTTCGACAGGGGGGGTGGACGATAATGCTTTTAAGGATAAACGATGTCGTCTTTGCGCGACACGAATTTAAGGTTTACCTCTGAGTATACGGTTTTTTTTTCTCGCGCTTAAACGTAGAGAGCGTTAATTAGTTGTAAACAGGAAACTTTTATAGAAATCAATTTTACTTTACATTGTTATTTAATTATCTAACATTTAATTATCAACCGCGTCATTGCATATATTTCTGTGATACTGGAATCAACTGCTATAAAGTTTGGACAAACCATCGTCAGCGCTATGTGGCTTATTGCATTCGAAAATTTAAGAAAATCAATCCCATTGCTTTTTCTACACACCTCGCATTAGGTTTCGCACCAGCAATTTGTTTTAAACCCAGGAATATTACTTATATTAGAGTATATAGATCTCACGAATATCCTAAGGGATTGCACACAATTGCAGAGGCTCTTAATGTAGTAAAGCTAAGCACAATCAGAGAGCGTCAGTCTCAGAGTGAAAGACTCCGTTATATACGGTATATATATTAATTCCTAGCCTCGGTGCAATGAATTTACGCCTTGGGATTCCCCATTTTTTAAGAGGTTTGATCGTCTAACTTGGGTACCTTGGGTACGTCAAGCTCGTGCTTAAAGTTAACTCCTACCCCATGAGGAAACCCCAAAAAAATCCGATATGGATAAAATTGCACACAGGGCTCGTGAGGAATGTTAGAATATGGGACCTGGGACGGGTCACGAATGGTTTCACACAATAGTCCTGTCACGAACCTCAGGATGGCGAAAGGGGTCAATCGTCAATCGCTTAGTTGTTTTAGAAGCCTACTGATGGCGCTTTAAGGCCAGAAACCGGTCTCGGGAGATGCCTGTTAACCTTATAGCGACTGATATGACTAAAAACGTGTTAATTAGGGTTTTGAAAACAAAATTTTTTCATAAATGGAAAGATCATATATAAGTTTTATAACAAAAATATTTTTATTTTTACCTTGTAATTAAAAAGTTATATCAAATTGAAAACTTGGTACCGAGGACGCGCCGGCAGTTTCCGAAAAAGCCCGAGCGCATGTGACGTCACAATGTCTATTTCAACTCAACATTACAGACAGCTGAGACGAGTGTTTTACTTTTTAATCAACTTATTCTTGTTACTATCATCAATGTATTGATAAATTTATTGAAAATGTGAATGTAATTAGTTATCGTGCCTGTTTCGTACCATTTTGTATGTATACTATAAAAACAACTCCCGAAAAAAAATGTTTTTAAATGTGCCACAAGATGTTAAATGTCAAAATAAATGGTTCTAAGCAGCACGACGTATTAATCCAAAAGCAACATAAATTTTTTTCATCCACCTGTCATCAAATATGTATATATTTGATATTTATAACATTATATCAATTTTATTATGTTTGAGTATTTATTACCGATTTATTAGTATTTATTTACGATTGTGTAACAATCGTGATATTGAGTCTTGAACTTTTCTTAGTTTTTCATAAATAATTAAGGTAACTGTATAAGCTTTACTCAGAACTTTATGTTCTGGACATACACGTCCTTTCACCGTGCAATACAATTTTTGAGGTTAAATTGAATATAACCTATAGTCACTTACGCGTGATCCCCTACAAATAATTTAATTATATTTAATAGCACAGTTAATTATATTTAATAGCACCTCAAACTTCAGCTGAATTGAATCGAATGCCATTTTTGAGAAAATCTGTGGTCATAAAAATATCCACACCAGGTATATTATCAGAATTGGCCTTTATGAACCCTTTGTCACACATTACTGAATCAAATTAATAACAACAATATTTTTCTGCACTAAACTTCAATAATTTTGAGAGTATATACACAAGTAAAAGCCGTTGACAGTACTTAACTGGTGAAACCAGTTTAACATAATGACGTCACAAATAGGTGAGCTAATCATGGCGCTTTCCTAGTCACGTGATTTTATTTTAAATTTTATAAATTTTAATTCATTTATAATTAATTGCAAGCAATTTTTTAAAAGTTATTCGCATCGATTATCAATATTATTTATGATAAAGTTTTAAAATAAAGTAAAAAAATCAAAAACTATTTTTTATTCAAAAACCCAATTATTGCTACTGCAATTTACAATATGAGCGAGGGGCTCATTGGATTTATAATAGTATCTAAAAAATTCTGCGGATGTTTTAAACCTGGACATAAATAATTGTAAAAGACGTTGTTAAC
Organism: Cosmopolites sordidus; assembly: GCA_031761425.1. NCBI lineage: Eukaryota > Metazoa > Arthropoda > Insecta > Coleoptera > Curculionidae > Cosmopolites > Cosmopolites sordidus. The sequence goes on from JARFXV010001590.1 coordinate 41,147, forward strand.
AAATACAGATTGGCTAAAAAAGGGGTCTAGTTTGCAAAAAACTCGAAAACTGTTAAGGTTAGAGGAATTAAAAAAAAAAGATCTTTAAAAGACGAAGAAATTTCCATATAAAAAAGTCTCGACTCCCGGAACTCGTATCTCTATTATTAATACTTTGAATTTAATGTTGAAAATAGAGCACCGCACAGCAAACGCTACTCCGTTACACCGCCTCGAAACCAGTCGTAGTAAGTAAAAAAAAAATTGTACTATTAAATATTAATTTAAAAATTTGAAAAAATTATGATCTTAATTATCAATGATCTTAAAATTATGAAATTATTTGAAAAATTATCATCTAAACACTTTCTGCCGAAAAAAAATGTTATTATTTTTCTCTTATTTTTCATTAAATGAGCCTATTGTTAATTAACTATTTTTTTTTGTTTTTTATTTACATTCCAAGTCCGATAATTGTTAAACAAAAGCTACTGAAATTATTTTGCTCAGTGGAGATCTTATTCATAATATTGCTCTATTTTTAATTGTTATAATATATTAGTTATTAATTATCTAAGGTAACAAAACATTAAAATTTTTAATTTTTTTTCCTCTTTAAGAATCTTTTTTTTTAATTCCTACGTTAATAGTTTTCGAATTATATGCATAAAACTAGTTTGTTTGTTTGCTTGCAATGTTTTTTTGCAAATCTTTATTTGTTAATAACTTTTGCAATTGTTAATGTGCAGATTTGAAACCTTCGCACATTTTTCTTTTCGCACACTTTCGCTCATATTTTAAATTGCAGTAGGAAGAATTAACATGTTTTGAAACTTGTGAACTAGAAGGATTGGTCAATTTTTACGTGAAGCACGGAAAAAAAATCTTATTTTTTGAATATTTTTAAAAAATATCAGAGTATTTCGTACTTTAAAAACGCTTGCTCATGTATGTAATTTCATATTCAAACTATACTTCTCTTTCGATATAATTTTAACGTAAAACATTTTGAAGATGCAGCAACGCTTTCAAATAATTCGAATAATAATCGCAGCAGACCCAAGCCGGAATACGGTCGCAAAACTATTTCATCAATCGGTAATCCCGCCCATTAATTGAAATCGGCTATCGGGCAGCCGGAACCCAAAATCCCATTTCAAAAAATAAATCTCCAACTATCCGGGAACTTTGCGGCGGCGGCGCTAACTTAAATAAAAGAATCGGATATAAATTCCTGGGGCCGCGCCCTTTCCCGATAATGACAAAATAAAAAGGGGAGAAATCGTACGGCGAAAGAAAAAAAAGGTGGAACTGGTTATGCTGACGGGATGGCGAGGCCCTAGAATCAGAAATGCATACACGGAAACTATTTTAGCGAATCTCCAGGGACTTTATGAGGAAAGGGGTCGGGAGGCTGATGTAGGGGTGGACCTGTCTGGATTTATTGTCGGAGGAGAGCTCGATGAGACAATCGCAGGATTGATTTATCCTAGTCTTTCGTTGGCGGATCAAGTTTTCTCCCATCAGACAATCAATCGTGATAACCTCCACCAGCTGTATTACGCAATGTTTTTAGTTTTATTTCTATGAGAGTGATCTGAAAGGGGTTACATTTTTACGCAATTTCTTCAAAGAACTCTAGAATAGTTACATATTTATTAATAAGAAACAGTATATCCTAAGATCTAAACTTATACAAAGGAACTCGAAAGTGAATATCTCTAAAACACTTATTCAGCGAATAATCACTTATGGCCGCGAGACGGATACCGTACCAAAGAAAGCAAAAGAGATATATGTACTATTTAGAAGAAGTGTACTTAGACAAATTTTTGGTGGTGTGAATAATAAGAAAATTGAAGGATCAGATATAAGTTCGAACTCAAGCAGTTACACAAACATCTGGATTTGTAGACTATGTGAGGACTCAGCAACTCAGATGAGCCAGACACGTAGCGAAAATACCAAAGAGACCAAGAAGAGATACAAAGAAGCGATACCAAGAAGAGATGTAGACCTAAGACAAGGTGACAGGATAATGTAAGAAAATATACTGAAGAACTACTGCACATCAAAATCTGAAAAGGGGTTACAGAGAGCAATCCGGATGGAGGCGAAGGTTGATAGAGATCTGAGTCTTGACCTCTTTGACGGGATGTTGTAACCTATTGACAAGCGCTATATATTTGATCCTAATAGATGTAACAACTCTGCATTACCCTCTGTGTTTGAGAATTTTTTTAATATACCCTTATGTCGAAAATGTTTTTAACAATAATTAATTAGTAATCATAATAGACTGGGATAAAAACATTTAAAGCATTGTACTATTACAATAACAGATAACGGTAATTATCCATTAGAATTCGTGACAACCCCTATATCGGTAACAGCCAAATATATAAAATTATAAATTACGAAGCCTATTGGACAACCAAATTTATGTTTACAGATACAATCAGCGAACACCGTTAAACACATCGATCGCTAATATAACAACAATTTTCGTTATTACTAAAAATAGCCATCCGATTAACAAAACTCGTTTTTTTTTCTTTAACAGCGCTCAAACAAAACAGTAATGGGACCGAGGATCGTTTAAATAGATGATTTTAATTGTTTTGAGGCAAAGCCTTTTGAACACACCATATTCAAAAAATCATAAAAATTACTATATTTACAGAAAAAAAATCCTGATCAGAAACGTGTTTTGGCAATGAATTGGAGCACTTATTTTTAAAACATCAGATGTGACCTCTACTGACTCTATTGTATGCATTTTAAATCGAATACAAAATTCATATTTTCCAGATCTTCTGGGAACCCACTTCAGAAATATTGCAGAATTATTAGAAAAGTGTTGAACAAAGTATATTGATGTTACGAGAGGATATATTAAGAAATGCGGATGGCCAAGTAACTATAGCAAGAAGGAAGAGAAATCTAGAACACGCAATAAAGCAAGTCGTAGGATAAGCAAAAAGGGGGAGTGAAAATTAACACAGAATAACAACTGAAGACATAATAAAATAAAACGCTAAAATGTCAAACTTAACAAGCGAAATGATTTGAATTGAAAAGAGTCGATCAGAAAAGATCTGGAAGAGAAAGAGATAACCGATTGGAGACGTGGGGACAAGGACAGAAAACACTCGAAAATTCATCAATGACGCTATTGAAGAACAGCAGAAATACCACTACATATAATAAAAGAATCAAATGGAATGTATTCAATATATTTCAAATTTAGCTGCTGTATTCGGTTGACAGCATATGCGACGTTGTCGAGTTTCACATTTTATTTGTTGATATTTATTGACACGTTTCGAAGTTATCGCATTCACAAAAGGTGAAAAACAATGAAGTTTTAAAATCGCCTAGAAAGCGTAGTTCTGCTAAAATGGTTACCAATACTGCAGCTTTGGATGCAAGTTCTATTCGTGACAGCATTTATATAATGTATGAACACAGTAAGTATAGATAACCAAAGGATTGCAGAAAAGATTGTTCTTCAACCCATATGTAGTTAATACGTAGATACTCACAGTTTAATTTTGATACTTTTTAGAAATAAACCAGCACTGAAATACTTAGTAGACAACTTTGGGCCGGTTGCACAATGCAAAAATATACCAGGTATAAGTTATACTTGGAATAAAATTTGAAACGCGGGGCGGGCGTTTTAATTTTTAAGTAGTTCTGCCCTTAACTGTTTTAAGTAGCAAGTAGTCCTTGCCCTTAATAGAAAAATATGCTTACAAAGTTTTACGTATTCCCCCATACCACTGCATTTTCAACTGAATTGAACTTATATGAGCAGTTGTAAAAAATTACTATAATAAACTTATGAGTAGAGATGGTAATACACCACAAGAGTGTATAAACATGTGGCGTGACGCACTTCAGACTATTACTCCTGAGATATGGAAGAATACGATCAAGTATACAGAAAATGAAATCATGAAATGGTATGACAGAGAGCATATACTTGATCGAAAAGAAGTTTTTCCTTTAATAGCGAACCTGAACCTTTTGAACAAAGCGGCAGTGCTTGGGATGCAGATAATTTAGAAGTAGAAGAACTTTCAGAGAGTGATCTCGATTCTCACGAAAACGATGTAGCCATATCCAGTCTTTTTAATCCAGATGTTAATACAGCTAAATTTCTATTTGAAAATAATTATAATGTATCTGAAGACAAGGAATCTGATGATGACGTTCCAATATTCACTTTTGTAAGAGAAACTAGAAGAAGACACGAGTCAATTGTGCTCCCAAATATACTCAGGCTAAAGGGAAAAAACCGGGTCCAGATGGTCTGTATCCGTTACAGAATGTAGAGTTACCTACAAAAAAAAAATCAGCTGCCAGAAATTTGATTCATTATATACCTGACAGCAGGAGAAATGCGAAGGGATGCTCCACAACTGAAGAACTTTCATTTCCTGTCTGATAAGATTACAAATATTATACTTCGGCGAACAAATGAAGAAATCTTTCAACAGTCTCAAAAGTACAAAGAAGCGTCAGCAACTATTTCAAATATCACAAAAAGTGAATTGAAAGCGTTTTTTGAAATTTTGCTTCTTTCTGCTGCAATGAAAGACAATCACTTCAATATAAAAAATGTTTGGCGTTATTATTTTTAGATCGTTCTACAAAGCTTGCATGAGTTCTGAGTGTTTTGCATTCCTTACCACTGCATTCCTTACATTGCCTGCGATGCGATGATAAACAATCTAGACATGAATTTGCACCCATTCGTGAGATATGGTTCATCGAAATATGTAAAACATCAGATACGCCCTAATTCTATGTCACAATTGACGAACAACCCTTAGGCTTTAGGTAGATGTCCATTTAGGATGTTACTTACTGAGTAGTTTACTGGGTAGCCTGCCAAGTATAGAATAGAAATTGTAATGAATTGTTACACGTCATCCAAGTATATGATTGATGCGATGCCATACTTGGGAAAAAGTATCAAAACAAATGATCTACCGCTCGTCATTTTTTTTTGTAATAGAGCTGACGAAAACAATTCATGGAAGTAACTATAATGTTACTATGGATAACTGGTTCACTTTAGTTTGCATTGCTGATGAATTACTAGAAAATCCCTACAAGTTAACCATTGTAAAAACTTTACCCAAGAATAAAAAAGAGATTCCCGCAGAATTATTAGAAACCAAGGAAAGACACCCTGCTACTTCCATGTTTTGCTTCGACAAAAAGTAAACATTATTATCATATTCTCTAAAAAAAACGAAAAGTTGTTTTGTTTCTCTCAACCCTTCGCGAAGAGGCAGAAATCTGCAACAGACTGGCAAACAGTTTTGAATTATAATCAAACTAAAACCGCCTTTGATACATTTGACCAACTTTGTTGCAGTATGAGTTGCAGTTGAAAAACGCGCAGATGGCCGTTATGCATATTTTTTGCATTTTTAATGAGCTGGCATTAATATATATATATATATATATATATATATATATATATATATATATATATATATATATATATATATATATATATATGTATATATATATATATATATATATATATATATATATATATATATATATATATATATATATATATATATATTGCCATAATAAATTGAAGACAAATGTCAAACCACTTTCCCGATGTGACTACTTGATTGACTTAGCAAACAAGTAGATTTGCTAGCCAGACCATTTGCAACCAGATCATGGATGGAGAAAAGACTTTCAATCCCAAACGTACGAAAAGATCTTCGTCAGGATATCCGCGCTATTTTTAAAATTGCCAAGGAACCTGAGCGTGTGCATCTCCTAAAGAAGAAAAGTAAAACCTGTCATTATTGCCCAAGTCGATTGAGGCGTATGATCGCCACATATTGGGCAAGTGCGGGCATGCGATATGCGGTGAGCATCGCGTAACTACTGCACTGACTGTACAATATAATTGCATTATTATATAAACATATCGTTGTTTTAGTCTTTAGAAAATATGAGCAGAATTTTCAGTTCTATGGAATTTTGTAGAAATAAATATTTGAAAACATATTAGTGTTGCAGTGTAAAGCTAAAAATGTTGTGATCGACCCTTATACCTACTAAAATAGGTATAATACGAAAATATCGGTGATAGATATTTAACCATTTTCGTTTATTTTTTCTTTTTTTTTTATTTTTCGCCACAATATAAAACTCAAAAAAATATCAAATATATCTGTTCTTATGTAAATAATCACTGGATAAATTCACAGTGATTCTTTTTCTGTAATAAAAAATTAAAACATTTTCTAAAATAAAAACTAACTTTTGAACGTTAACGTTTCAGGAGGTCTTCTCCTCTAGTTTTCAAAACGAATGAAAAAATAAATTACATTAATTTTTATATATACCGAAACGATAGGAAGTAAATATATTTTGTGTATATGTCAATGATATTTACATTGACACTAATAGTTTTGAATGACAGTGACATATTACCAAAAAAAATATGCAGGTGAGATTTACTGTGTGATTATTGTGTATTGAAATACTTAAACGTTTTTAATTGTATTCTTTAGAATCGGGAACTGTATTGAATTTAAATCTACTGAAGGCATAGCAATACAGATATTTTAATTTAAATTAATTATAGCGGTTTCTTTTAATCATTTATATTTTGTTAAAAGAAAAAAATATATGAATACGCCACAATCATTCAGACAATACCATTTTCGTTGGCATATCTGAAAAAATCAGTGTAAAATAAATTCATTATAATTATAAACGGCTACAAAAATGTGTTACAAATTGTAATAAATTACGTTCCCCTCGAATTACAACTTCCGTTTTAAACAGGAAACTTGTTTTTTTCTGTCTTATTTTCGCCATTCTACGGCGAAATTTGATTTCGAGCGCCAGACGACAAACGAATAATAAGCGAACGAGTGATGTAAAGCAAAAAAAAAGTGCTACAGGAGAGGGAAAAAAAGGAGGAGAGAGAGAAAGAGTAGTCTTTTAAATATAATATTGTAAAGGAATTCATTTCGCTACGGTAACACAGTTAACTGTTAAACCGAATGAATATCCGATAACAGACAGGCGGTAATATTAAACTCTAGACGGTGCACAATTGAGACGGAGTGAAATAAACGAGAAAAGACTCCCCCATTGTTATTATTTCATTGGATTTCCTGGAAACATGTTGCAACGAGTACGCAATAACTGGCAATTGAATACATTATCCAGGCTTTTAACGAATTTGTTGCGAACATGTTTTTCCAGCGCCGTTAATAATAATATACCAGTGTACTTTTGAACTTTGATTCCTGCACAATAAAAGTAACGGTTTAACGCAGAACTAATGATTTTTTCTTTTCAAAATAACTCTCTGTCAAATTAGTAATAATATTATCGGCACAGTGATATACAACAAAGCATTTTCCCCGCAATATATGTTTAAAAAAAAGGTAAAAATGATAAAATATTTTGGCGAAGTTATCGACAATCCCCGGGAATATATTCCAGCGAGAAATATTTTTTTAGTGTCAGTGTCAGTGTCAATATCAGAGAGTGTCGAGGACAGTAGTTTTTATTAGTAGTAGCTTTTTAATTGGAAGCCCATTTTTGATTAAGTGCCCGGATCTAAGGATATTGTTACGGGGAATGAATAAATAGAAGAATTATAAGGAAACAATCCGTGACAATATTGTAAAAAAAGTTTGATTAAATGGACAACTTTAAATATCTAGGTGTAGTGTTAACAGAAACAATGACAGGAATATGGAAAAGGCGCATATAATCCAGACAACATGGAACAAGGATAATTCAGTAAAAAGCTCCAAAATCTATACAGCAATCATAAGATCTATTGTATCGTACGCAGTAGAAAAGAAGCAAAGAAGAGCTTCCAGCAAAGAGGAAGAAAAAGTGAGAGTCTTTGAGTGGGAAATAATCTGAAAAATATATGGACCCAAAAAAGAAGACTGAATGAGTCACGAAATCCGATAGTTACTCAAGGAAGAGGACATAGTACGTTGGATGAAAACCCATAAAATTAGATGGTACATGGATACATTCACAGGTAGTGAAGGTAGTAAAGAAAACGCTACTCTGGTCATTACAAACCGGAAACCGGTAGTAAGAGGCCAATAGGGAGACCAGATTATGACAGAGAGGACGAATTGAGACACCGGGGTGGAGTTAAAAAGTTATGAACAGAAGAGAACGCAGAAAGAAGATAGCTCAAGCAGGCATAGCTGAAAGAGGCTATTATGGATTAGCTAGGGAGTAGATAAGGCATATGTAAACCTATTGGGATCGATATATGATGGAGCTACAGCGATAAAATTCAGCTTGATGATCTTGAAATTAGAATTAATGTAGAGCGAAGTCTATAGCAGAGTGAGGCAATATCGTCTATTCTTTCTCAGCCTACCTTGAAGAAGTATTCCGTAATCTGGATTGGAAACAGGATGGTGTAAAGATCAATGGTGCAAACTTAAAACATCTTAGATTTGCAGATGATATCGTTCCCAGGGGAGCTCCAAAGATGCATACTAGAGCTACAAATGGCTGGTGAACCATTTGGCTTGGTCAGGTTATGTTCAATTAATTTGCTAAGGATAGAAGAATTTTAGGGAAGGGATTTGAAAATTGTGGACCACTTTATATATCTTGAGACATATTTCAACTGAAGGGGATACCGGCCGGGAGATGGAACGGCGTGTAAAATGTAGTTGGCAGGCTCAACATAGTGTTTAAGAATAAACTCCAACTTTCTCTGTTAAAAAAAACTTCGATCAGTGCGTCCTGTCCGTTATGATATATGGTAGACATCGCAATCAAAAACTTCGGGTAGTACAGAGGGGAATGGAAAAATGTATGCTTGGCATTACAAGACAAGACAGAAAGCCCTGCACATGGATCAGGGAGCAAACGAAAGTGTGTGACATCATTGAAAGAGAAAAGGAATTGAAATGGAGATGGGGAGGCCATACAGCGAGGCGATGGGACGAGAGATGGACCAAGGCAAACCTGGAGTGCATACCGCTTGATCGCAAACGTCCGCGATATATATATATATATATATATATATATATATATATATATATATATATATATATATATATATATATATATATATATATATATATATATATATATATATATATATATATATATATATATATATATATATATATATATATATATATATATATATATATATATATATATATATATATATATATATATATATATATATATATATCCATCATCATCATCACCAGCCTGCATCGATCCACTGCAGGATGAAGGCCTCTTCAGCATGCTTCCAACTTTCACAGTCCTGGGCTTTCCTCTGCCACTCGGGTCCAATATACTTAACTATGTCATCATATATATATCCAGTATATATACCAGTCATTACATATGCTCTGGGTCATAAATAATAACATAAATAAGAAAGACCTAAAAATACTGGGAAAAAATAATAATGAAAAAATATTTGGACAGGACATAACAGGGGATGGAGAAAGGGGAAAGAAGTGAAGAAATATAGGAAGAATTAGGAAAAAAAATATAGCCAGATATATAAGAAGACTAGAATGGGCAGATCACATAATGAGAAGATCAGCCACAGAAATAATTAAAAGAATATCAAAATGAAAATTGGAGAAAAGAGAAAAGGGAAAACCGAGAAGGAGATAGTTAAACCAGGTGCAAAGGGGATATAAAAAACACTAGGTATTGCAGACTGATAAATGGAATTCAGAAACAGGAGAAAATGGAAAAGCATAACCAAAAAGACGATGACACATAAAAAGCTGTAACGATAGCTAGAACTGGAAAAAACGCTTTCAAACAATAATAATCTCGAAGGATTGAACTAATTTTATGATAAAGTTTTAAAATAAAATAAAAAATCGATAATTATTTTTTATTCAAAAAGCCAATTCTGGGTTCATATAGTCATCGATAACAGCAGAACTGCTAGAACTGCTAGAGCTTCTAGAACAGAATTCTCTTCGAAAATTGCTAGAGCTCGTGCAGTAACTAGTAAAAGTGTACTAACAGTAAAGTAGCATAGCAGTTCATTTCTAAATATTTACATGAGGTAGGAAAAACCCACAAGACATTCGTTGGATCCTATATGAGCTCACAGCTGAGAATAAGAGTAGATGTATTGATGTTATTGCGTCATTACTCTCTAGATTCAAGAAAAAGAACTTCCCGTATAAGATTGCGACCTGTGATGAAAAATGGAACCTCTACGATAATCCGACGAAGAAGAAAATTGTCGGGCATTTCTGTTTCTGCCAAAATGATGTTGCTGTGTATATGGCGCATTATGAGTTACTCCAATCTGGTCAAACAGTCACTGCTGATCATGATCAGCAGCAACTGAGTCATATTAGTGATGTTCTGAAGGAAAAAAAGCCTTACAATAGCCAAAAAAAGGGAAATATTTTTACTTCAAAACAACGCACGAGTATATACGGCAAAAATTACTCTAAACACGATCATCAAGTTGGACTGGAAGATTTTATCGCATCCGGCCTATTCTCCAGACTTCCAGACTTCACCTGTTGATAGCCGCTTCACATCTCTTGAGGGATTCGGAAATTACTTAGTAGGAAATTACTAAATCACCACATTTTTTCGATCTGATATTCAACAGTTGTCTAAAACGTAGTGAAAGTGAAGGAGATTACTTGAAAGATTAAGTTTGTTCCATGAATAAATGTCAAAAGTATTAAAAAAAAGGGTTAAGTTGAGAAGCTAATAATTTTAATTTATATCCAGATTTTTAAACTGTTTTTCATATAGGATTCAAACGACGTAAAAGTAAATAATCTTATTTTGACCAAATTGATTTCGAAGCTGATCAGCGACAGAAATCAATTAGATTAATCTTGCTAATGTTGTTCGTAAGGAACATGGCCCATAAAAATAACTTTACCACTCCTTTCCGTACAATTAAGCAAACCAATCAGCGAATCGACAAGATTAGATCGGGCAAAGTTTGACTTCCCGTTCGGCGATCTCATCGGATCGCCGCCCCATAAAATCTGGAAAGATATTGCTAATACTGTCGCCAGTCCCTTCGTTCGGCCCTAAGGGCTTTTTACAATATAAATCACGGCCGTGGTCGCGATATTCGTCCGGCTGCCGTTTAAAAGACCGAAAAGTATTAATTTTGATTCGTTCTCTTTTATCTTCTCCCTATCGGAATAGGGATCGTAAAAATGTCCTGCGAGCCAATTCGGTCGGATGGAGTTTTGCTGCATTTGTCATGCGGGAAGATGGACGTGGAAAAAATGACGCTGCAAGTTTTTATGTCGGATTTTTTCAAGTTATTGCTCGCGATACCGAAGGGAGAATGATTTACGACCATACTTTTTAAGTCTTTATTTTTCACAATATTTCTCAGATGCATTAGATTTAAAACAAAGACAGAATGTTTGGAAAAAATAATTTTGCTATTCGAAAAGAATTCGCTTTGCAAAGATACAGGGTGGTCCAAAGATCATATCGCGGTCGAAGATCAACGAGAACCAATGAAAACATTGAGAGAGTTGCGCCAACAGCCAAACTTATCGACTCGAAAGCGCGTAGCTGCTTTAAGTGTATCGTCGGTGCTTTGCATCTTTCACAAAGATTTACGCATGCACCTTTACAAGATTCAATTGGTGCAAGAATTGAAGCCTACGAACCAATCTGATAGACTTTTTAGTCGCTAATGAAATGATGAACCGATTTTTAGGGTTACCAGCTCTTCAGAGGGTCAAAAATAGAATAGTAACTTATCTTTCACAGAAATAGTGACATAATAGTGACTTTTTCGTCAAAATAGTGACATTTTCTCAGCCAATTTAGGAACTTTTGTTAAAGCTAGTCGTATTTTTTTCACCATTTCAGAGCTCATTTGCAATATTTCCATGAGAAATTTGTAGGATATGGGAAGTAAATGAAGGACAAGACAAATGCTATAATAAAAGGATAAGAATATTTATTAAGATTAAAGTAATTTGTACTATTATTATTGTATTATTTGTATATTATTATAAAATTATATTATATTATAAAATTAAGGCAGAGGGGTCGGGTCAGGGTCGTCAGGGTTTTCATGATCTTCGGGGTCCTTTCATCTCTTGCCTTGTGGTTTTGACATAACTTCTGAAATAAAGTTATTGATTTTCTCTTTACCGTCTTCTGCAGTGGTGCATTTTCCTTGTAGTACTTCTCAGCTCTCTTTCATAGCGTTCGCCCCTGCTAACGTTCCTTGAGCCACCTTCGCCGCTGCCATATCGGGAAAAGGGAAAAGAAAATGCTTTTTTACAAAAACTAGAGATTCTTATGCCCACAAAACTTTGCATAACAAAAAACTAAACTTAAAAGAGACTTTCTTTTCCCTTCAAGTTTGTCAAGATTTATAACAATCTAAGGCCAAACTAAATCTCGCACACCATATAATGAAAGTGATTCCGCGCGGAATAAATTTGTCCACTACCTACGCGAGTTTACAGTAGTAAGCGAGTCGAGGTACAAATTTGTCCCCTATTCTAACCACTTTTAAGCTCTGAAATAGTGACAATAGTGACCAGATTCCGAAAATAGTGAGAAAAGTGACACGATTTTAAAATAGCGACCAATAGTGACTCTCTAGTTTTATTGTCGATTTTCCAATAGAATGCCTATCAAAATATTGTTTACAAAGCCAGATAATAGAAAAAGACCGAGATGAGCTAGCGGGAGGATAGAGTCAATCGGCCTACCAAATTGGAAAACTGTACCAACTGATAGGTGTATATAATAGGTATATATGATAGGCCATAGGTTATGTAATCATTTAGAAACGGCTTGCAGTGTTATTCCGAGTTCTTATCCAAGCTTTAGCAGTGTACGACAAGAATTTTCTTTCAGCAGTGCTTCTAATTCTTCACTTTCCACTTTCTTGGCTGTCCCAAAACGTTCTGCCTCATTTAGGTCAAAATGTTTTGTACGGAATTAGTGAAACCATTTCTTCCAAGTACTGTACGAAAGGTTCTTATTTCCCAATGCCGCTCAAATAATGTCCCAAGCTTCAGTGGCGTTTTTTTTTTTCAATTGAAAGGCGAAAAGAAGACAGTCTTATTCACAGTAAGTTCGGATATTATACCTTGTTTTGAAGCTGACAGGTAGTTCAATAACGGATAAAATAACGAATAAGGTGGGAAGAACTTCTGATTCGAATAAGTTCTGCAGAGGATAAAGTGTAGGGAGCGAGAATTAAGTTTAAAACCTAACATTAGGTTTAAAAGCTAATAATTATTTATTTATATGCTTACATTTGAGCTTTATTGAGTGATCAAAACACTATTAATGAATGTACAGTTGTTTGCACCACCGCTCCCATCAAAATGACTAATAAATCTGTTTATCGGATAAACTGCTAAATAACATATCGATTACTAATTCCCAATACACAAAACAGTAATACGGTAACCACTATATGTGGGATTATCGAAACTTATTAATTAGATTTATTAAAAAGAAATTACGAGATGTGTAAATAAAGTAATGACACTGGTGGCGTAGCAGGATTCGATCTGGTAACACTGTTAGCCTCCTGTTTGAAGAGGACTTAGGTCAACCTCTGATGCGTGTTCAGTGCGAGTTTGAACTCGCTAGAATTACTTGGTGGGGCGCAGCTATTTTGTTCGTAAACAGAGTTTTGTCAAGAGCCCAGGTTTTCAGGTTTTTTAAAACATTCTCGAGAGGTCGATACTCGACTGAAGATGAACCTAACAGCGAAAAACATTCACCTGCAAAAACCAACCACATTCCGGATTATGTAGAATAATCCGGAATCTTGTGCGCTCTGGTCGTCAGAGGACGGCCAGAAGGTTGGAAGAAGCGTTGAATTAGACTCGCACAGCCTTTCATCTGTTCACGAAAAGAAATGGTACCGACCACCAAGTAGCACTATAGAATTTGAACTCTTACTGAATTCGCATCAGATGTCTCCCCTCCAAAGCGGAGACAACAATGTTGCTAGATGGAACACTACACCACCAATCTTGTTACTTTATTTACAAATTTTATAGTTATATTTCCCGCACAATATTAAAAACAGAATAAAAAATATCCCGTTTTAACCCCGAGATCGATCGGGGTAGTTGGCAAAGCCTCCCCTGACGTGTAAACACCCCGTTATCTCCCATCATTCGAATTGGCTACCATTTATTCAACTAACAAGTGCGGAACTCGCCCCCGCCCCCCCCGCACTCCTCTTCCTTCCTCTCGGGAGAGTAGGGAGGCGCGGCGGCAAGGCGAAATCCCTAACCTACTTATTAATTCTGGATTCGGCGTTACGTCAATCCCACATCACATTTAGCCGACAAAACATTTTCTGGAGGGAATGTGTCTTGTCTGAAGAGAATAATTGAAACGGTTTCGGGGCCCATCCGGGAAAATATTAGTGGGGCAGATTTTCCGAGTGTCAGGCCTTTTTTTCTTCTCTCGTCTATCAGTCTCTCCCTCTACGTGGCCGCACTCTCTGCGATTAAACAGTATCAACATCAACATGTCAATCCGAGATAGTACACACATGGAACAGTGTTATACGAATGGATTTTTCTAAATTTATGTCGTCTTTTTCGAAACATTCCCATAAAAAAGTGAGGTGAGTTTTATTTTAATTTACATTAGATTTTTACTAAAAACGACATTTCTTATGTTGAAGCATTAAAAATGTAAAGAACAATGTTGGAACACCTGTATTGAGTTGAGAGGGCATTACTTTGAAAGACGAAATAAATTTGGATTAATAAATAATTGCGTTATACGAGGTATATTTTAAAATATGTTTCGTTTTTAGTAAGAAGAAAAAGACTATAAATATTATTAAAATATATTTTTTACCGTATTCTACTACGTTTTATCTACTTTTCTACATAATTTGCATTTTTGTTCAAATATTTGTCATACCGCTCAACATGTTTTTGAATTCCGACGTCAAAGGAATATGCCGCCTATGAAGAAGCCCAATCCATGACTGCAGTTTTAACTTATTCGTCATCGTTGAACCGTTGACCACCAAGAGACTTCTTAAAGTATCGACATCAAGGAAAATCACTGGGTACAAGGTCTGGACTGTAAGGTGGATGATCCAGTTCTTCCCATCCAAAAGACCTGATCAGACCTTATGGTTGTGTAGAAATATGTGGCCTTGTATTGTCATGGACCAGCATCACACCAAGATGAGATAATACGCATCAGAGTTGATTATTGTGCCTCTCGGCATAAAATCCACTAACAAAATCCCCAAAAGACAGTGGCCATGATGTTTCAGGCTGCAATTGTCTATTTGGCTTTCATTCTGATTGGCGACGATGTGTGTCGCCATTCAATTGACTGTTATTTGGACTCAGGGGCCATGTGAAACACCCAAGTCTCATCTCTTGTAACGATGTGGTCTAATATTTTAATAATGTAATAATTAATGTATCGAGTTAAAAACGATAAAGCACAGCCTAATTTCTTTGTTTTGTGATCGTCAGAAAGCAGACTTGGAATCCACCGAGAACACAATTTTCGATAATTCAGTTCCTCCGAAACAATGGTATACAAAACTGACCTTGAAACTTGTGGAAATTCAATTCTCTCAGATTTTGTTGTCCACATCACGAACCAAATCTTCAGGAATCTTCAAACCTTACAGACGATATGGCTGCAAATGGCGCCCAAACGCTCGCAAAGCATGCTGGAACTAGACGCACAAGCGCACTAAACGATTGCGCGTCGCTCTCATTCTCATTCACAAACGCACTTTATTTAAAAAAATACCCCTCGTATGAAACAGTTATTATCTCACTTTTTTTAACACGCTTTTATTAGCTTCACCTGCAACTATCTATGTCACCTGTATCTATTTACGGTATCTTTGAACGTCCTTTTCACCCATTTCAAAACGTCAGATTAAATTGAAACTTTGCATACTTATCAAGGACCGATGACAATAGAATAATTCAATAAGTTCGTCCCATTATCCTGAACAGGATCAAGGATTTGCTTTCGGAGAGGGAGCCTGAGACACGGTTACAACGCCCAAGGAAGGCAGAAGGCGTGCAAAATACCCTCTCCCTCCACGAAAAATAAACCGAACTAAAACCGAACTAAACCGAACCAAAAAGTAAAAAAATAATTTTTAGTATAAGAATAAAGGGATGAACGGGAAAATTAATGTGTCATTGTAAAAAAGCGTGGGGTGATACATATATATATATATATATATATATATATATATATATATATATATATATATATATATATATATATATATATATATATATATATATATATATTTTTTAATTTAATTTCAAATTTTTTTATAAATTATATACATATTAATAATTATATACATCGGCCAGAATATCGCTATGCAGACAGCTGGAGTTTGTTGCACGATAATGCGCCAAGTCACACATCGTTAATTGTGCGTCAATTTTTGGCCCCCACCGTATTTACCAGATTTAACCCTTTGTGACTTCTTCCTGTTCCCAAAAGTTGAAAGGGTGATATTGAAAATGAGTTGGAACACGCATTTGAATCACTATATAATCGATGTAACAAATGTATCGAAGCGAGAGGAGGACATTTCGAATAATAATTAATAAAAAATACCAGCTATATCGTTTTAATCACATTTTCCCGGACCGGACTTGATGGACACACTTAAGTATGTATGTATATATATATATATATATATATATATATATATATATATATATATATATATATATATATATATATATATATATATATATATATATATTATATAAAAAATTTTATATAACACACATATTCTTTTATATAAGACTTTTTCTCTTTAGTCGATAGACATGAACTAAATAATATTGTTAAATTTGGCCTTATTAAGTATAGACTTTTTAGCTCCATTGAAATATTGCCTATCTATTGATTTGAAAGAGAGAAAAAATAATTTGAAACCTTTTACACCGTTCTAAAATTATTTTTCCTGTCCTCCTCAGCAGTAACACTGACTTACAATCATAATATAAAACTATTTTATCAGCAAAACACTAGTAATTTACGGCCAGTAATAACAGAGCTTGGAAAAATTAGGCGACAAATATAACACAACCACCATAAAATTATGACTAGCGCAACTCAAAAAACTAGAACAGAAAACATTAACAAAGAATCTATTAGACGTGAGGTAGAAATTGACGACAAAATATAGAACAAATTATGGAAGAGAAATATTTAGGCTATCGTTTCTCAACCATTTTAGTGTCGCTATCTACTAAATAGCCAAAAAAATAATCTATCGTGTAAGTGTCTCGAATAAGTATCGTGATCTATGAAGAATCGTATTAATATTCAAATGGCTTATAAACTCCTACGAACATGCTCACAAGCTTACAGATCGTACAAAAAAACGAATCATCTATTTGTTTTTGCATTAAATGTCGAATCATCTATGACGGATGTATGTGTGGATGGGCCGTTACACTTACCGAAATACCAAACACAGCCAGAAATACGGAACTACAAGACTTGTGTAACTCCTTGTTCTTATATTACTTTTACCACTTCGAACCTGTGCCCTGCTTGCACGCACTTGTAAAATGACCGAAATGCGCGCGCCACCCGCCCGCGCATTCGGACCGGATCATTGCTTCCGAGCGCGCTTAGGTAGATTGGTACAAGCTGTGCGCTCGCGCTATTTTTATAAAAGAATGTTTCGTTTACGGGTCTTATTATTTGAACACATTGTGAAATTTTAGAGAGTTTCTTCATAAATGCAAAGCATATCGTGATATTCGCGTACATAATATATTTTTTGTTTTAAAACAAACTTAAATGCACGCACTGACTCAATGTCAGCGCTCTCTCATTGTTTAAATATCTCAACTCAAACTTAATCTCTCAATGTGTAAATAACATTTTTCATTAGTTTATTTGTAGTTTATTTGTTAATTAATATTTGCCAAATATGCTTTTACAAATTAAAACAATAATTCTTATCATTGATTTTGGATTTGTAATTAAAACATTCTTTTCTCGGGCACCCTTAAGTTTTTTACCCGTTGTACGGAACTTTTTCTTTAAAATTATGTGAGAATCGCTAGTTAATACTCTCCCTTAGACCCTGTAATGTGTCACACACATGTGTCACACATATTGTCGCCACACAGCACCCACACGAACCATCTGTTGTCCACCATATAATTTAAACAAATTGTTGTGAATAAAAAACAACAGAATAATTAAGATAGATAGAAACAAATTACCTCTAGATTGAAGAAGTGTAAGTTGGTCACGTAAATCATGCAAAACGTTACATAATGGCATAAACTAATCAAATTAACAGGCAGAACTGCCTAATAGAAAGGAAGAACATTACTAATAGCTTGATATATTTAACAGTGCAGTTAAGTGCCAATATCACTCTCACTAATTCAAAAAAGCGAAACTACCTTCTAAATGAACCAATTCCCAAACCTTTTCACACTAATAACATGTTTTCTTCTACTTCAATATTAAATATGTGACAATGAATTTCAATAATCCCATATCAGAGCAATAAAGGCAGACATCTTGTACTAAAAAGGGCTAATCCACAAGGCGAACCTTTAATATTACACATTGGTGTGTTGTAAAAGGCGGCGGAAAATTGAGAAATAAAATTGTTTTTTATGGGGTTTGCGTCGCGACAGCTACGGCAAGGCAATACGGCGAAGAATTCGCATCGGGAAACCGGCAGGAGCAGAGGCAGATTAAAAATACATCTCGGAACGGTGGTGAGGTAGGATGTAATAGCCGATTAAAAAGTCGGGCTCGGCCTTTAAAGAGATGTTCATAAAAGGAAACAGGGCTCCCCTTTGTCTAACTTATGCGTACATATATCGCGAGGTAAACGGTCTCGTGTTATTGCAGTCGTTAAAGTATTTGGCTCTTTCGAATTAATTCACAGAACGAAATTGGATTTTTATTAATAACATAGATTTATATATTATTAGATTAGATTAGATTTATATAGATTATATATATATATATATATATATATATATATATATATATATATATATATATATATATATATATATATATATATATATATATATATATATATATATTTGTTTCAGTTTCTGAATATTTTACAATATTTCCGATCTACACATTACACACTGATTTAATTCAATTAATAACTATGAATACTACTGTATCACTAAACTCAAAGAGATGACACTAAACACCAAATGGCTTGTTTTTAACTTAGACGCGCGTTTCGCTAATCAGGTTGGCATCATCAGGAGATGATTCAATATATCATCTAACATCAGAAAATAAACGTGAAGAGGTTTCGTGGTACGTATACCTAAGGTAAACGAAAACTGCATTTAAATATATTAATATCAAGCAAACTCAGGAGAGATAAGAAGCCGGAAAGGGAGGAGTGAGTTAAGGAGATGAGGAGGTAGCGAGAAACACAGAAAACACACAGGCACTGACACACACACGCACACAGACAGAGGGCTGACGGGGTATGGGGGAGTCCATCTAAAAGCAAATAAAAAGTGCCTCTTCATCGTAAATTCTTTATTATTCACAATAAAGATATATAAGTAAACAAGTACACATTAAAAATACTTCTCGGGTCGGTGGTGAGGTAGGATGTAATAGCCGATTAAAAAGTCGGGCTCGGCCTTTAAAGAGATGTTCATAAAAGGAAAGGACTATCAAAACCAATTAAAAAATTAGAAATCATGTGATGTGACAGATTGCTATTAACTATAGTCTGTTTATTGAAGAAAGAAACTAAACCCAAACATATTCACCCACATTGCACGTGATCGTTACAGGACCGCAGTAAGAACAGTCCTCTTTTTGGGCGGGGTGTAGCTAATATCGACAACTTCATCAGCTGTGTCTGTATCAGACATTTTATGAAAACAAAATACTGATATTAATAAATCGAATGCAATTCAATAAATGAAAAAAACGCTGGCAGTGTATGAGTTACTGCCGCCAACCCTGTGTTTCTGTCGAACGGCAACCTGTCTATCATCTAGGTTTTCATTGGTGGTTTAAATCGGCTCGATCGATTCCCGCCAACGGCGCTCAGCGTTTCTGGCTAAAATATCACGTGCTGATCACGCGCTGGTCATTGTTTATGTCGACTGTTTTTCTTCGGTGAATAGACTAGTTGTTTATTGTCATAAGGTTTCTCTTTTTGCCATTATTACATTGGCCAACATTATTGTTCATCATTGTCTGGTAATTATTTAAAACAATATTAGATATTATATTGAACTGGGACAATTTGTCAAAAGGGTTTCCACGTTAATAATTATCTGTCAAATAAATTGTAAAAAGTCTAACTCTAAACTAGCTTTTGTTAATTTGTACAAAACAGCTTTATTATTGTCATATTTTAGAAACTTGCTTTCCAAAAGGTTTTTATAAATTATGTACTCAAATATACTACATAAGTGATAAAAAATTACACATACTGAATCATTAGCCACCCCTCTGTAAGTAATTGAAAACATTTGAATTTGTATTAGTTCCTTTTGATTTCACTACACTTTTTCACATAGTGGACAGCATAATTTATTTTTTATTCTGTTATGGCTACATAACTGCATGGCTGCATAACCACATACATAAAGTTTTGCATCTTCATCAATTTAAGATAGTTACTTTCAGTTATTATAAATATAAAGTCTGAGATATCAACAATTTCTGTATTTAGCACCTCACAAGTCTGATGTTTTTATGACACTTTTACAGTCCTTTAATTTCAGTATATGTTGAATGTGGATCTTTTTTTCAGACTCAATTATTTCATTGTAGGATGTATTGTAGTAACAGCCAGAAAGAGATCTATTATCTACGCACAATACACTTTACCTTTCCAACGAATTTAGAAACATGCTCTTTTTCGTTTAATTTGTAAGCTTTTTCAACAATATTTAGTTTTTCTTGTTGTTGTTTGTCTTGTAATTTTCTTAAGTGTTGGAAACAAGTGTTGGAACAGTTTTACGTTCACTAGTATGAAAAAATTAAATAAAGGCTTTCATTGGTTATTTTAAAATTAGCCAGTTATTTCTTACTTTTTTAAATATATGAACAAAATCAAATAGCAGAGAAATTTGATGATCTGGATATTGTGGATTTGGCATACTGCCTTTGTGAGAAATTATTTTAAAGAGATTTTGATTCACACAGTTGTTATCAGTGATTATAGTTATTATTTGAAAGCCTAAACCATTAACAAATGTGGATACATATAAGACAACTTCTTTTAAATATTTACCAGATAAAGATTTTACTGGTAATAGTTTTACTATTTCAGTAAAATGACCGAATGCTGATGAAATCATGAAAGTTTTGTACTGTTGTAGCCATAAAGTTTGCATTATTATGAGCATATCCAGATATATTAGATAATTTGTAGTTTAGCCCACTTTTTATGTTACGAAGCTGATCTTTTATGAGAACCAGTTTATATTCAAAATTGTCTCCAACAGTATTTGAACTCATTGAAATAGCTTTATCAATGTTATGTATAGCTTTATTCAAATCTATTTTTTCTGATGGCAACTCACCAGGCCTTTCCATGCCATATCTTGCAAGAATGTTCTCCAACTGAGATAACAGTGTAAGTTTCTGATCTTGGGGCAAGACCCAACTGAAGTTATCTGGAGATAATTAATTTTTACTGCCAAACATTGTCCATTAATTTCAGCCTATTCAACGTTTGCTGTGAGATGTTTCCATCTTTATCAACTACACGCTCGCTCCTAATAATATCAGTGGACACAAAATGTTTTTCACACACTACGAAACGGTGACTCGGCATCCAATCATTTTGTGGAACAGCTCACGCTTGTGACTGACCAATGTTCTCATGTTCAGGAAATGAAAAAGCGGACACCAGTCCATCTTTTTTCGTACAATCGTAGTTAGTACTGGGACACAGCAACGACGCGTCATCTAAAAAATAACCTCCAATCAGTAGATACTCTAGGAAAGGAAATTCTAAATACAATAAAGCCCAGCAATATACAATGATGACTGTTTTTCTTTGATGACTTTATTGATATTTTCAATGATGACTTTATAATTTAAAAATGAGAAAATCATTAATAATAAAATAATTAAACTTTCAACACAGGTGGGAAGTTGAAGCCGAACCACAGGTGACGTTGCCAGATTTCTCAGTCCATGGCTTGTGTCAACATTAAAGAAGGCTATGGCACAATGCATTGAAAAATGTGTTGAAATTTTAAGTTTTGTATCGAAATTTCCCGATCGATTCTTATCGGAATACATGATGGAAATGGACAATGAACAATCAGTACAGCTTTTTGTGATATCGAGTCAATAATAGATATTGCTTGAAAGAAATAAGCGCTGGGTAAATATAACTCTACTTCAACATTAGTAGTTATGTTAAATGTAATAATATTTAGGGTTTGTTATAGCTTTTCCTTGTTGATTCAGCCTAGAATAGTACCTCAATATTCGACTTATTTGAATAGAAACAATACCAATTTTTCAACCTAATATGACCATATTACTACTTGTGTGTAACTTGTTTACTCGAGATAAATTATCAGTTATGACAAAAGTGACCTGATATTGTTATAAAAATAAATTAAATACCGAACAGAATATTTTACACCAAATGTCTTTAGATATATATAAAAGATATTAGGGTGAGCCAAAAAAACTAACCTATCGAATTTATGGTCTTAAAGGGACCTATTTACTGAGAAAAAATTCTCCCATTGGGAAAAATTTTTAGTTCAATTTTAAATAGTGTCGGTGGCCATTTGAATTTTTCCATTTAAATAACACGCAAAAAATGTTTTCTTTATTAAAAATGCTATAACTTTCGAACCGTTTGAATAAAAATTCATATACTTACGGGCTATGAAAGTTGAAAAAAATTGAAAAGTTTTTTTATTTAAATTTTTGAGTCTAAAAAATTAACTCTGGAGTCATTTTTTAGAGAATTTAATCCCTACAAGAATATTCCTGGAAATTTGTTTTGCGTATTATTTAAATGGAAAATTAAACAAAAAAAAATGGCCAACGACACCTTTTAAAATTGAACTACAAATTTTTCCCAATGGCACAATTTTTTTCTCAGCAAATCGGTCCTTTTAAGACTTTAAAATTGATAGGTCAGTTTTTTGGCTCGCCCTAATATCTTCTATCTATATCTAAAGAAATTTGGTGTAAAATATTCTGTTCGATTTTTAATTTATTTTTATAACAATATCAAGTCACTTTTGTCATAACAGACAATTCATCTCGAGTAACAGACACCTTTTAAAATTGAACTAAAAATTTTTCCCAATGGCACAAAAAAGAAATTTCGTGTAAAATATTCTGTTCGGTATTTAATTTATTTTTATAACAATATCAGGTCACTTTTGTCATAACTGATAATTTATCTCGAGTAAAGAAGTTACACAAGTAGTAATATGGTCATATTAGGTTGAAAAATTGGTATTATTTCTATTCAAATAAGTCGAATATTGAGGTAATATTCTAGGTTGAATCAACAAGGAAAAGCTATAACAAACCCTAAATATTATTACATTTAACATAACTACTAATGTTGAAGTAAAGTTATATTTATCCAACGCTTATTTCTTTTAAGCAATATCTATTATTGGCTCGATATCACAAAAAGCTGTACTGATTGTTCATTGTCCATTTCCATCATGTATTCCGATAAGAATCGACCGGGAAATTTCGATACAAAACTTAAACTTTCAATATATTTTTCAATGCATTGTGCCATAGCCTTCTTTAATGTTGACACAAGCCATTAACTGGACTTGCAGTCATTTTTTAGAGAATTTAATGCCCTACAAGAATATTCCTGGGAAAATTTTTTTGCGTATTATTTAAATGGAAAATTAAACAAAAAAATGGCCACTGACACCTTTTAAAATTGAACTAAAAATTTTTCCCTATAGCACAATTTTTTTTCAGCAAATCAGTCCTTTTAAGACTATAAAATCGATAGGTCAGTTTTTTTGGCTCGCCGTAATATATATACAGTGCGTCCATTAAGTATCAGTACTTAAGATTATCTCAGCACCCAGTCACGCCATCTATTGACGAGGGTGTCGTTTCAAAGCCAAAGAAATGGTGGAAGGGGCTTTGAATAACGGCAAAGAAACGATTCGACTCATTCTTCACAAGGATTGGGGTAAAACAAAGGTGTGTGCAAAGTTTGTTCAAAATCACTTCGTGTCAATCATTACAGAGAGGTCGTCTGAAATCAATTGTTACGGGGGACGAAACACCAAAGTGTGAGATGGAAGTCGAAAAGCTCATCACAGGCAAAAAAAGTACGAAAAAACCCTTCAAAAGATCAGGACAATGTTTATTGTTTTATTCGATAGCAAAGGCACTATCTACAAAAAGTTCGTTCCAACCGATCAAACTGTCGCTGGGCAGTACTACTTAAAAGTCCTGAAAAGATTGATGCACAGAATTCGTTGCATTCGGCCAGAATATCGCTATGCAGACAGCTGGAGTTTGTTGCACGATAATGCGCCAAGTCACACATCGTTAATTGTGCGTCAATTTTTGGCCCCCACCGTATTTACCAGATTTAACCCTTTGTGACTTCTCCCTGTTCCCAAAAGTTGAAAGGGTGATATTGAAAATGAGTTGGAGCACTCATTTGAATCACTATATAATCGATGTAACAAATGTATCGAAGCGAGAGGAGGACATTTCGAATAATAATTAATAAAAAATGCCAGCTATATCGTTTTAATCACATTTTCCCGGACCGGACTTGATGGACACACTTGAGTATGTATGTATAATATATATATATATATATATATATATATATATATATATATATATATATATATATATATATATATATATATATATATGTAGTATTAGATTTTCTTGGACTGCGTGGAACTGCATGGAACCCATGTTTTCGCCGACGGGATGTCGGCGAAAACATGGGTTGTTGGCTGTGGATAGGGTCTCCCCATTCTTGATGGTATGGTGTATGTCGGCGCCCTGATGAGTCTGAACCTTGAGAGACGAAACATATGTCATCCAGTTGAAGGGATATGTGGGGCTCCTTTCCGGAATTTGTATTTGTATATATATATATATATATATATATATATATATATATATATATATATATATATATATATATATATATATATATTTGTATATATATATATATATATATATATATATATATATATATATATATATATATATATATATTTGTGTATATATATATATATATATATATATATATATATATATATATATATATATATATATATATATATCTGGGAATGTAAGAATTATGGAGGAATAGTGCTGCTAAACTCAGCTTACTAACTACACTACTAAATAACCATCTAAAGAAAATAGATGAAAATATAAGGAATTATCAACAAGAGGACGATTCCGCTATTGATTGGATGCATATATTAACCCAAACTATAGAAAAGTGTCATGAATACGACAATATACACATTCTACTCGTAGACCATAAACAACCATTCGACATGAAAATACAAGCAATAATTACAATTATAATAAATATAATGATGGAAAACTCACAAGCAGTATATATGACCAAGGAAGGGATATCGGAAAACATCAAAATTAACAGAGGAGTAAGACAAGGAGATAATCTTTCAACAACACTTTTCAATTCAGCATTCGAGGGAATAATCAAAACACTAGGAACAAATCCTTACAGATAATACGCTTCGAGGACGACCTCACCATCATAGCTAGGGATGAGAAAAGCCTACAAGAAACGCTCACATAAATAGAGAGAGAAACCCAAATTAGAGGCTTATATTTAAACAAAGAAAATACGAAATACACGAAATGTAGCAGATCGATATCAAACAAGTGCAGAAAAAACAAGTACAAACATGAACAGAAAACAATAGGAGAATTCGAATTTGAGGGGGGCACAATTTTAAATATCTGGGTGTAATCCAAATAGGCAAATATAAAATACAGGTACAAAAAGTTATTAAAGAATAGAAAGATTGAATACAGAACAAAGAGTAGAATCTATAAAGCAATCATTGTACAATCAAGACCCTTTCTGCGTACGCAGCAGAAACGATGACCCTCAACACAATGCAGGAACAAAAACTAAGTCTTCGAGAGGAGGATAATAAATATAATGTATCAACCCAAGAAGGAAGGAGAAGAGGACTGAAGATAAATGAATCGCGTGTTACTCAATAAAGAAGATATAGAACGTTACATAAAGCCTCAGAGAATTAGATGGTATGGACATCCACATGTGGATGTCACAAGAAAAAACAACAGCGACATCTAGTTTTTTTTATGGACTCGCAATGTTTTTGGAAGAAGTAAAAATAAATTTGAAGCTCAACTTTAAACTGCATAAAAAAACTAAAATGCATCATGTTCTTCGAATTATTTAAATAAATCTCTGGTTTATTATCTTTCTAATGGTAGGCATTCATGCTATAAAAACGTTTTACTAACTTCACTAATTTCCTAACTTTGTGTATCGGGATATACGAGATAAAATCTTGTTTTTGTGTAAACAACACGCGCAAAGCAGGTAAAAACTGTTATCTCCTTCATACATAGTAGAATCATCTGTCTCTCTCTCTTTCATTAGGTAAACGGAAAACTAGCTCAAAAAACGCGCGCCGTAGTTTCAATTGTTTTTAGTCGAGATTTGACTGTCTTTGCTGATTAACCCATTTGTTGTTCCAACGCAGTGCCGCTAATCTTTTAATTATGTTACTTGTGTTATTTGGTTTAGTTCAGTTGTGTTTGTGTTAATGTTTTTGTGACAGTTTGTTGATTTGATGATCTTCTCTAATGAAGAATGCGCGGACATTTTGATGACATGGAAGCGCCAATGATGTTGTACGAGAAGCACACTTTTTACTTTGCAAGTCTATAAAAAGAACTAGATGTCGCTTTCATCTCATTTTGATTTTCATAGAACCCCACAATATTACACATTAAAATTAAAAAAATATTTGGAGGTTATGCCAATAACTTTTTTTTAATTCCAGTTTCAATGCTGACTTTTGGAATTTTTCAAATAAAGAATTAAATAATTAACATAAAAAAACCTGTGGGCCCAATAATGCTTTATGTAGGCTGAGGAGATAGCAAAAGACCCCTCCTATCGGCCATTTTAACTTGGCAAACGATGCACCAAACACCCTGTGGGCATACTAGGAGGATTCTAGCGCAAATCATGACCTAACCTCAATCTTGGTCGACACCTGCAGGCGGTCTTTTTGGGTGTGATTTCCAGTCGACACATGGCGGTAAAGATTGAGGTTAGGTCATAATTTTACGCCAGAACCTCCCTAGTACAACTCTTAATAAACATATACCAATGTTTGTCCTTTTCTACGCTACTCTGATGATATATCTTCCCATTTCAAACAACCATCCATTTCTACAGTAGAAAAAAAGTAACAAAATACATCAGTGTTACGCGAGATCTCTCGTTTTTTTTTTAATTAACAAAGAATGAAGCCTATTGCGATCTTCGTTACAAATTACGTTTCCGGCAAAGCGGAGTCAAGACGAAATTTAAATAATGCCTTTTTCCGGTTGAGGGTCGGGATGAGAGCGGCGGCCGCGGCCCTCAGCCTCGCCGCGATTTGTTTCAGTTAGCCGAAACTGAACGGGGAAGGTCAGAAGTTGTTTATGCGATTAATTTCGCTCCGGAAAACCAGAAGAGTTTATCTTTTAAAGAACAACGTAATTTGGATATTTTATTTTGTAGGGTGTGCGCAATCTTGTAATTTGGTGTTAAATTACATATGTAGACAGCATAGTTCATAAATCAATTTACAAGGGTCGTTTGAAAAGTACTCGTCCAATATTTTTGAGTTTTTTTTTAAACGTATTGACCTTACAATTATATGCCTTTAAACCAAAAATGTTTTAACAACCCCTTAATAGCCTTAGCAATTTGTCCGACTTATAAAATGCAGGATTGTGAGAGCACTTCGATGCGTAGCTAGGCTATTGTGTTGAAACAACACTTTCTCTTTGGCCAGATTTGAATATAGAATAGCAGCCTTTAATTGGTCCAGTAGTGAAACGTAATACTTTCCGTTCATGGTGCTGCCTTTTGTGAGGCAATTTATGAGTACGACATTGCGAAAGCTTCAGAAAATGATAGTGTTGGTTTTTTTTGCAGTAAGAACTTTTTCGCTTTTTCTGGCGCACTTATATTCAGTCACACTGACACCACCTCTGTACCATATCAAGAACTTCAGTTTGGTTAATTAATTTGTAATATATATATATATATATATATATATATATATATATATATATATATATATATATATAAAACTGAAGTTAAGCGACAATAATCCCGGTCAATATCTGGAAGGGTGACCGTAATATAGGCACCTAATAAACCGACATTTAGGACCGGTTCTACAATGCAAGAATGTATCAGGTATAAGCTATACTTCAAATACGAGCATTTACGAGCGTTTCAAATTGTATTCCAAGTATAACTTAACTTGGTATACCTTGCATTGTAGAACCGGCCCTAAGACATCAAAAAACTCCGTAGCGATGTATAATATATACAATAATGGACAAAAGTATATAGACAGGGTGAATTTTTATAATTTTTAAGTTAGTTATTTTTATTTTAAAAACAAATACACGTTCTTATTTCTAACTATAAACGTTGTATAAATATAAAGTATTAATCTAAATATCCAAAAAAATATCGTGAAGAGAAATGAAAAGGTTGAATTCTTACAGGATAAACAGGATTCTAAATAGGAATTCTTTCAGGACAGACAAAACTAATATTACCAAGATCTAGATGAAATAAAATTAAATAACACTTCAAATAAGCCAAATAGTAAGTAATTTGCGTAATTTTGTGGCATAACCGTTGTTACTAATAACTGCTTGGCATCTTCTAGGCATTGACTCAAGAAGTTTATTAATGTAGACATGATCAATACTTTTCCATTTTTCTTCCGGTGCTCTATATAGATTTTCTTTGGTGGAGTAATTCTTATATTTAATCTGTCGATTCAAGTAATCCCACGTTTTCTATTGGGTTCAAGTCCGGCGATTGCGATGGCCACTTTAAGATAGCCATGTTTTCATCTATAAAGAATTACTTGAATCTCTTTGAAGAATGCTTGGGATCATTATCTTGCTGAAAAGAAGATTTTAAAGGCATGTTATCTTCCATATAAAGCAGCATTATGTTCACTAATATATCACGATACATAAATCTATCCATAATCCCTTCTAGGAGGTGTAATGGACCTACTCGAAATACCGAGAAGCAACCCCAGACCATGACAGATCCACCTCTATGCTTAACAGCAGGAACTGTGTATTTATGATGCATTATTTTTCCAACAGGGTATCTAACATAACGAACTCCATCAGATCCAAACATATTGAATTTTGATTCGTCGCTCCAACATACCCGTTTCCAATCAGGTAGATGGAGAGCAAGTCCAATGGAGATGTCGAGGAGCAAAACCTAAACGGTTCCTTCTGTTCTTCTTTGAAAGAAGGGGTTTCTTGATAGGTCAAATGCAAATGACTCTTGTTCATTAAGCCTTCTTTTAATTTTAATTTTAAAACATGTTTAGGATTAATGTCTACCGATGCTTACGTTAACTGTAGAATTTACGGTAACTGTAGAATTTATTAACAGTATAAGTAAATTTAATTTTACATCAAAGAAATGTTGGCATTACAAGATGTGACAGAAAGCCCCGCGCATCATCGGGGAACAAACGAAAGTGTGTGACATTATAGCGTAGCGATGGAAGTCCGGACGTCCGCGAAGAAGACCGAAAGCGCGTTGGACTGATGACATCGTTAAGTATATTGGACCCGAGTGGCAGAGGAAAGCCCAAGACCGTGAATGTTGGAAGCATGCTGAGGAGGCCTTCATCCTGCAGTGGGTCGACACAGGATGATGATGATGATGATGATATATGATATATATATATATATATATATATATATATATATATATATATATATATATATATATATATATATATATATATATATATATATATATATATATATATATTTATATATATATATATATATATATATATATATATATATATATATATATATATATATATATAGATAGATATAGATAGATATAGATAATGATGATGCTAACATGGTTGGAGGAACGTGCGTCGAAAAATTTAAAAAAGTAAAACTGGTAAAAAACACCGAAGGTTCCAATAGAAGAATTGATCCAATATAAGTTGACTAAAAAATAATGAAAATTGAAAATAAAGAACATTTCGTATAATATATCATTTCTCATCAGTCGGCCAGAATTTTTTTTTCGGCTTTTGTTCCTATAAAGTGAAGTAACATTCCGCGGCAATAATTGCAAAAAATACGGAGGGTAATTGTCGTCGGAAATGATTTCGGTCGGCTCCAATTGGCAATTGTGCTCCCTACCCGACAGACGGCCTACCTAAATTCAACGTGTCGCAAACTAATTAAACTAGTTAATTTCACCTCCCTGGAACAAACGACCGCCATTATTCGTCCTGCCGGTTACGGAGCAGCAGCGTTGAGACGTTCCCCCGAGTACCTCAACTTTAACCGGCTTCTCATTCTCAATTCTTTAATACACCACTATTAAAGTCGAATTAAAAAAATCAAATCCGCTAATATAAGAAAAGTTTATGTTTATTTCCGAAACATCACTAAAAAAAAGGAAATTGTCACAATTAATTTATGATATATTAGAAGGACGAGCTTGAAAACTTGTCTTGCTTCCTTACTTGACGAGCTCAAACTGTCACTCAATAGTGCCAATACATTGTAGAAAGAAAGCCCTTTAAGCTTTATTTCCAATTTGTAGAGTCTTTCATTTTTCATTTTGCTTAATAGCATCTAATTGTATACAGGATTAAAGGAAAATAACTTTCGTAAATTTCGCCAACGAATGTTTATATTATTTTGAACAGAAAATTTCTTTAAAACATGTATCCAAAATGAAACCATTTAAGACAGAGGTCTTCAACCTTTTGTTATCCAAGGGCCAGATTTGGGTATCCCTGTCGACCGACGGGCCGCAATATATATATATATATATATATATATATATATATATATATATATATATATATATATATATATATATATGGAGATGAGCAGGCCTTATGGCGAGGCGATGTGACGACAGATGGACCAAGGCAATCCTGGAGTGGATACCGCTTGATCGCAAACGTCCGCGAAGAAGACCAGGGTACCGACATATGTTCTCTCGCCAAGAATAGGGAGTCCCTCTCACACTGGCGAGAGAGCATATGTCGGTACCGTGATGAGTCTAACCACCAACAGACGAAACATGTGCCTTCCAATGTAAGGGATGGGTGAGGCTTCCTCCCAGTCAAGCAACTAACCATTACTCATTATGGCGGAGACACAGTTGTTGTGTGTTCCACATGAGATTGTGGAACCCAACGGTCGAGAGTGTCGAACTCCTGACTACTGTTGTCTCGTTGGACGCTGACCAAAGAAGTCAAAAAACTCGATATATATATTCGTGACCTTTTAATATTATTATTATTTTTTTATTGTTTTGTTTACGTTTCATTTTATTTACATACCATCCTCAGAACAACTCTACAATATACATCATTTTTATAAAAAATATACATATTTATATCTTAAAACCTACCACTAGATCTAATTGAAAAATAAATTTTCCAAACTTTTTTAAAATGCAATATGGCATTTTTTTCCCAATTTTCAAATGACACATTTTTGACTTTGATATATTTAACAAATTTTTTACCTTTATATTTTTTGTTTTTAATTATAACCTAACAATTTTGGATTTTCCACATGTAATAGTATTAGATGCAAAAATTAATGAAAATTCATTATTTGATGATGAAGTAAACGACATTCCCGCATTAATATCGGATAAGAAATTTTGGAATTATCAATGGTTGAGTCCTCGAGACTTCATGAAATTTACCATTTTTATAATTTGTTTCATAACATAAAAACATATACATTTTGTTGATGTAAAATACAATGATATTGTATTAAATTTAAGTCAGGCTGACTTTGTTTTATTAAGGCTGCAAATCCTTAATTTTTACCAACCATAGCTGGGACCCCATCTGTTATTATGCCTGATAGTTTTGTAAGATCAATATTGTATCGATTCATTACCATCATGACACATTTGAAAATGTCTGCTCCCTTTGTAGTTCCTTTCATAGGATAAATGGCAGCCGTTTCTGTAGTTTCAAAATTATCATCGATGCCACGGATGAAAATTGCCAACTGGGCTGTATCTGTCATAGCAGTACTTTCATCAATCGGGCCAAAGTAAAAAAACAAATTTAGGGAATTTGTTTTTTTACTTTTTAAGGGATTTTTTTTCTTCTATATCTTCTGATAGCAAGCAAGCAATAGCAGCAACTGTTACTCATAGACTAATTTTAGAAAGAGTGTTTTTACGACGAGCATAAAACTTCTGCAGATGATTCCATGCATTATTTAATAAATTCTTCAACCACAATGGGCTTTGACTTGGAAACAATTTTTTCTGATATAATATAGCTCACCCAAAAAAAAAGTTTTGTTAAGGACCTTAATTTTCACAATAACAAAATATGAGTTAATTTTGAACGGAGCTTAAACTATAGGTATAGTACCGCCCAGTAATGTGATAAAATGGCTTACCTTTACATAAGCTTGGCTCTCTATATTTGGTCTCTCAAATTTATATTGCTGCAACTGTAGTTTTTTCTTCAAGACTTCCACTTTATCAGCCCGCATTAGACCTTCAATTCCATCGAATTTGGCAACGTGCTTTGTCTCATAATCTCTTTTTAAATTGTGTTCTTTCATAACAGCATCCTTCTAACAACATACCAAACACACGGGCACAAATAAATACAAGTTTATCCAGGTTTCTCGAAAAACTCGCGACTCATCAATGATTTTGCGTTTTCGATTCATACTTATTATAGCCGCTATATAGCCGTAGAAATAATTTGCGAAAGAATGTTCTTGCCAAAAGTACAAAACTGCCGACAACGGCCGCGGAGCTTTTTATATACCTTGCCGCCCACCAGAATTTTCTCAAAAAAACCGCGAAGTGTGCAGCGGAACAGTATAGTTTTCGCACAACCACTGGATATTCGCTTGAAACACCGTGACAATATCAATAACACCAAAACCGTTATCGATTATTATTGAATACCCTCATCACACTAATTTAAATGCATAACGACAACTGCATGAGTGTAAGCCAGTAGTACACCTCGGCAACCGTTGTAAACAAAGTTAAAGGGTTGAGACTTGTTGAGAATAATGACGTAGACTTTTAGTCCTAAACTATTCTTTGAAAGTCGGTTTGTTTCAGTTCTGGATAACTTATTACGTAGTTTGTTCGTTTTAGTTGCGAGCCGTGAAAGAGCAAAAGGTGGAGACCCCTAATGTAAGATATTATTTGAAAATAAAAGGTAATATTTTTGTAGTCTTATACGTTTCGGCTTAAATTTGGTTTGCTTTTTTTCAAAAAAAAAGAAATCTCACACATTAATGTCATTTAATGTCAAAGTTGAAATTTCTAGCCCTAATTTTTCACACCATAACTCATTTTAAAAGACGATACACGTCATCTTAAAAAATCCACGATTAATTGTTTTATTGAATTATATGTTCAATTAAACATGTGGATCAACACGTTAAAAAGTCCTGATATATTTTTAATCTGGCTTGTAGCAGCTTCTCCGTAAATGAGAAGAATAGCGTGATATTCGTGTACAGAATGCAATTTTGCTTTTAAATTGAATTTAAATACATACACTGACACACACACAAAATATTTCTTCACTGCATATACACTTCATTGCAGTGTAATTTATCACAAAGGAGGTCGTTTACATTATTCCCTTTTTCTAAATATTTTCAAAGGGAAAATGTGAAAACCATAAACCCTAAAAAAGCCTTTCAAGGGTTACATTATTAAGTCAAAAACACCATGTGAATATTCTGAAGACTTATTTAAGGTGTTTTAACAAAAAAAAAGATGTTTATTTATGTATGATAATATGATAAAAAATATATTATAAAAATGATAAAAAAGTAAGACGACTTTTGTTTTAAAATTTGGTGCGCTTTACGTATCGATGCAATAATTTGTTTTTTAAGTTGGTATGACAATCGGACAGAAGTCTAATATTATTTCGCTTGTTAAGGGAGTCATCCCGTATTGTTGGGATTTTTTTTTGGCGAATTAAATAAACATACAACTGCGAACTTTTCACCATATATTTATTAGCATTTTGAGCACACTTTTTTTAGCCCGAAATCGTCACTCACTGTTGAAGTCACGATTGCGGGCGTTCTGTGAATCGTTTAATCTGTGAAGTATGAACTAATTTTTGAACTACGATTATTACCCAGTATTGCAAAGTAAATATTTAGCATCTTGTTGAACATTTTTCGTGAATTTTGGTGTTTTTTACGAAATCTTCAACGTGAAAAAAACGGCTTGATGAATCAGAATTATCCTAATTTGCTGTGCCTAGTCTACATGAGTACAGAATAAGTCAATCAAATTTCAAAGGAATTTGTTCAATAGATTTCGAGATATCGTAGTCACCATTTTAAAAAAGTCAGATTTAGAAAAGCGCCTTTAAAGGTTCAAATACGATTATCACCAATAAAATTTTGACTCACTCTTAATCTGCTATGCCTAGTCCATAAAGTAAACCTTCAGTTTCCTCAAAAAAATCCTGCAAAGCCAATTGTTGCTGCCTAGCATCAGTTCTCGCTCTTTTAGCGAAGTCGTTCCGAGCGACAGATACGCGCTTTATTACAGCGATGGTCGTAAGCTGGAGTTACGTGACCAATTTGACATCCCATTGTAACTAAAACTTTCAAAATGCCATCGAATCCTTCATTGAAGATTACGGACAAAAGTTGCTATTCTATTAAAC
The DNA here is from genome assembly GCA_031761425.1 of Cosmopolites sordidus. NCBI lineage: Eukaryota > Metazoa > Arthropoda > Insecta > Coleoptera > Curculionidae > Cosmopolites > Cosmopolites sordidus. The sequence goes on from JARFXV010001590.1 coordinate 76,165, forward strand.
TTTATGATTTTATTAAGAACTTAAATAGTGAGTCCCAAAACATAGTATTCACGCATGAACGCGAAAGCAACGATAGTTTACCATTTGTGGATTGTTTTAGTCAGTAGAAACAATAAAAATAGGATAATAAAGATTTTGATATTAAAAAAAAAACACCACCACTTCGAGATACATTCCTAACGATTCGAATCATAGGAATATAATCATCATAATTTTCCTTTAAACAAAGATAATTATGACAAAGAATTAAAATTAATTAGGGAGGTATCCGAAGTAAATGGTTATAATAAGAACATTGTAGATAAATTAATTAGAAAACATAAGTTTAGAAAATTATTGAAAAAATCTTCGACCTTTCAAAAGGATCAGAACAAAAATAAATTTATGGTAATATCGTTTGATGCCCAATTAACACGAGGGCTAGACAAAATTTTGAAAAAAGTATACAATAAGGTTGTGTACAAATCATATAATAAATTAAGAGGGGTCTTGGGTAATCCAAAGGATAAAGTAGATGAACATGAGATGTCGAGAATTTACGAAATTAGTTGTCAAGACTGTGATCGAAGGTATATTGGGCAAACAAAAAGATCCATATTGACAAGATATAAGGAACATATTGCCCACATTAGATATGGGAGAAATGAAAAATCTCGACATGCAATCAATGACTATAATATAGAAATTAGGAATTTAAGACTGATTAAAACTGTAAATAACAATATGACTTTGGATGCATATGAAGGCATTCAAATAGAAAAATGTACGAAAATCATGAACCGGGATAAAATACCTATTCCGTTCAACTTTTTCAATTATTAATGTAAGGCTTACGATTTTTACACACTTCATTAGGTAGGGTTATCATATAAATAGAACATAGTTTAGTTTTAGAATTAGATTAAATCATTTTCTGATGATGGTAACATGGTTAGCGAAACTTGCGTCAAGAAGTTTCAAAAAGTGAGTTGATGTTTAGTAGTAAATCTCTTCGACTATTAGTGGCATTGTAGATATTACTGGAATATCATTTGGATCAATTCAATCAATTTTTGAAGAATAGTAAACTATTCTTCCGGCTTGCCTTATGTGTCTTCTCTTCTTGTTCCGAAAACTGAACTTTTTTGAAAAAACATGGTCGTGTTGAACTTGCTGAAGATATTCTTGGATTTGGATAATGACATTCTGAAATACATAATTACTTGTGGTTGGATTTAGATCTATGTTTATGACTGAGAAACAGTTCAACAATCAAGCGGGTATCGTGCTAAAGATAAATTAAAACCGAAAAAACCACGTCAAAACCGGTCAAAAATCAAAATAATGTTGACTGTTTTCTTCGATTATCATGGAACTACCCACAAACAGTTCCTTCCAACTGGTACAAACTTTTAATTAAGGATAATTATACAGGGTCTTCTCAAAGTTGAATCATTTATTTTAACAGGTTGTTGAACTCGTAAAAATAGGAAAGTTTACCAAAAATAATGTATATAAAAGTTGCAAAATAAGGAAGTTATTAACAGTTACAAAATTTGAAACAAAACCTGACTTTTTGATATTCTCGACCACTGCGTTGTAAACACATAAAGTATTTGTTTACTGCTGATACTGGGTATGACTCGTTTTTTATATGCTTGCACGATATTTCTTTTGAGTGCGATGTTCGATTTGCCCAATTATAATAATTTCTTAATAGTGTGTTTTAAATTTTTGGGTACTTTGTGCGATTAAAATGCCACATTTATGAAAACAATGAAATAGTGACAAGACTTCGCGACATAGGGTACTTAAAGGCACAACGAGGAGGTCACGCTGGAAGACCCCCTCCACGCGAAATGGTAGAGATTGAGAAAGAAATTTTAGAAATTGTCGCATACGAGCACTATGTCTATAACAGATAAAGTTGAAGTTGGTCATAGTAAAGTGTGGAAGACTATACGACAACCCGAAGAAGAAGTTACAACCCGAAGATTATTCTAGAACAGTTGAATTTTGCCAGTGGCTTTTACATCAGTACAACAGTAATGAAAATTTTACCAAATTTATTTTAGTTATCAACGAGGTCATATTTACAAGAAATGGAGCAAATAATTTCCACAACAACCATATTTGGGCAGCAGGAAATCCGCATGCTGTGAAAAGAACCCATTTTCAGTAAATGTTTGGGCTGGCGTAGTAACTGACATGCTCATTGGGCCTTTCTTTCTTCCAGGTCGACTGACAGGTGAAAAATATTTAGACTTTCTTAAGTAACATAATGGAGCTCCCCTACATTTTAGACAAGTAGTTCAAGAACATTTAAATAACGAATTTCCTGGCGCAATGGACTTATTTCTTGACCTGGACGCTCCTCGAATTTAATGCCCTGCAACTTTTTTCTGCAGGGCTATTTAAAATAGTTATTTATCACGATGGAGAAGTAAATATTGTGGAAGAACTACAAAAGCGCATAGAAAACGCTTGTAATGTTATTCATGGACACCGGGATTTTATATTTGGAGCGTGTAGTGACGCATAGGTACGCCGAGCAAGATTTTGTACTATCCGAACAGATGGTGACAATTTTGAACAATTTTTGTAACATGTAACATTTTTGTTTTTGTTATTCTGCAAATTTTATATAAATGATTTTTGCTAAATTGACTTCTCTTTGTGAGTTCTACAACGCAGTAGTCGAGAATATCAAAAAGTTAGGTCTGTTTTAAACTTTTGTAACTATTAATGACTTCTTTATTTTGCAACTTCTATATAAATGATTTTTGGTAAAGTGACTTTTTTTTACTAGTTTCAGAACCTGTTAAAATAAATAACTCAACTTTGAGTACACCCTGTATATTTTTTATAATTTCTATAAATTAAAAGTTTAGGTTTCATTAAGCGCTTATTATATGTTTAAAATTTAGTAGCAATTTTTCCTTAATAGCTTAAATAATCCAAACAATATAAATATTATAAATTCCATTAAGGTACTGGTAAAGAAAAACCACCTCCGAAGTAACTGGAAGGATTTTTTTTTTCGGGGGAAAATTAATTAAGAAAAGGAAATTACTCTCGACCCGAGCTCGCTTTCCATTTTTGAGAGGGTTTTTCCCCTTCGGTTAATGATGATCGCCACACAGTTCCGGTGCCTCAACTTAGCTTATCTTGTGTATTAACCCGAATCGTAAAAGACCGAAATAAGAGAAGAAAACAAAAAAAAATAAACAGAAAAAGGAAGAAGGCGCATGGGTGGTTGTAAGGAGAGGCAAATTGAAAGTCGTTTCGTTTTTAGATGAATCGGACGTTCGTAGTCGGTACATGGGGACCTCAGTTGACGGCGATGCAACTGCTGAACGGAATTAAACTAATTTTTCGGTACATAAAACCGGAAAGATGTCGCTGTTTTGGTCGTGTCTCTTGTGTTTCGAGGCGGATGATGGAGCTGCTTTAAAGCGAACTTAACGACGTCGCATTACTTCAGATTAACGGCCGTTTGTATTGCCGCTTATAGTGGTAATTTATTAACATTGTATTTGCCACAGTTTAAATCGACGGCATTTACGAAATCATTCATTATTATTTTCGCTAAATGAAAAGCTGTATTTAGAAACGCTTTCACAGAAAAATTAAGGTGAAAGCTACGATACTATTATCACGAATATTAATTATATCACGCTACCATCTTTATTATTTGTAACTTTTAAGAGAAATAAGGCAGAATATTTGTTATCTATATGTTTGTTTATAAATTATTAGCAACAATGCAACTAATGCCCTTTTTAGCACATTTTTCATAACTTTTGTACATATCCGGTGCTAATTCAGCCATTTCAGCAGGGATGTTGGATCTTTGCGTTGATACCCAGTTGATACACATATGTCCAAAAGTGTGGAATATTTACAAACAGGATATCTACTCCTATGATACACTAAAAATTGTGATGGATATTTATTTTAGACAGTTTTTAAATGAAAATAACAAAAGCATTGTTTTTCTGACATCACAGGTTTTTCGATTTTTGCCCATTCCGTTGATAATGGTATTTACACATTATTTCAGTTATTTTTCAATTTTCAATCAATCCGTTTAAAAATGCCTAGAAACATCATATCTCATTTTAACAGATCAAGAGTAATTACTTTGTTATAACAGGGCTCTAATCAAAGTGATATTGCGGATATTGTAAGTGTTTTCCAAAGTGCTGTATCGAATATTCATAAAAAATTCCAAGAGACAAATGCTGCAAAGAATCGCCCCAGAAATGGTAGAAAACGTTGTACAACAGATGCACAAAACCGGCAGATATCAATGATAGCTCGAATAAATCGTCTGCAATCTAGAAGTGTATATGAAGGGAGTTAGTTAGGCTGGAAGGGGTAAATGTTTCACGACAAACGAACACGCCGACTGAAAGCGGTAAATTTGCATCGCAGAAGACCTTTACGTGTTCCAAAATAAAAAAATGTAAGATTGCAATGGACTCGAGAAATGGTGGATCATAGTTCTAACTGGAATAACGTGATGTTCTTCGACGAGATGATGAGGCCTGATTTCTGATTCACGAAGAACATTAGTTTGGAGAGCTCCAGGTCGACAAGCCCGATGTTTTGGGGTGGTATTATGAGGGTTACACGGACACCTCTACTGGTCCTGGAGAGAAGCGTCACTGGTGCTGTGTACATCGAGGAAGTTTTAAATCCTTTTGTGCGTTTGGCACGAAGCGCAGTGGGCGACGAATTTGTTTTGATCGATGACAACGCAACTCCTCATCGAACAGCAGCAGAATTATTGAGTTTTTTTGAATTTTAAGTTTTTCCTTTTATTTTTAAATCACTTTTGAAGGCAATTGGTACATTGTAATTTTTTGACTCCAAAATAATAAATCAATTTTACACACATTAGTCATTTGGTTTCGAGTTTAATTTACTACCAGTAAGAGTTGTACTAAAATGATGTTTACGTAAACGAGTAAAAGAAAAACTTAATATCAATAAAAAAGTGAAATGTTTGAATATTCTAAATTTTTAAACATATGTGTATATGGTTTGGGACTTATTTATATAAACCTTTTCCTTAAAAAAATCTCCATAAAAAATAATCCGGGGCTATCAAGTCAATTTTATTTTGCATTATTGTCTATAGGTCACAGGTCTGGAACAATTTGAATTTTATAGGGAAACATGTGCAAATCACTTCTCAAAATTTAGCGTAGATTGCGTTCAAACGTCAAAGCCCAAGGTATTATTTAGTGAATTTCGAATGTTAGGATAAAATGAACACATGAGACTTAAGTAAAAATAAAAGAGAATTGGGGTTTATAATGAGAGAGGACAGGAACTTTCAAAGATCTATTACTACAGGGTGCGTCGCCAAAATCCGGACAAATTAAACATTATTTTTCAAACATAATTTTTATTCTAAAAACGGAACACTTTACATTTTTATTTACTAAATTTTTTGTGAGGTCATAAAAAACACATTTACTCAATATATCCTCCCCGTGCTTGGATGACCGCATCCATTCTGGGTCTGAAGCATTCGCAGGCTCGTTTTAATGCGTCACGATCCATATCGGCGAATGCCGCTTCAACAGCAGCTCTCAATGATGCGAAGTTTGGATGTCTGGACGTGTTGGAGACCCTTTCAACCACGCTTCAAGCATAGAAGTCCAAATGATTTAAATCTAGGCTGTTGGGAGACCACAATTATTTGGATCAAAACATGTCGACGTTGTTCGACAACCAATTTTGAACCAAATTATTTGTATGGGCGGTTTATACGGTTTTCCAGACAACACAGTTTCCATCCACGGCTTCACTATATATGTCAGAACACGCAAATAAACTTATTTTTAACATTTACCCCTTTGTTAAAGAAATGCGGTGGCATCACATTACCCTTACTGGACACAACGCTTAGCACGTAAACATTTGCCAGAAAATTTGTTTTGGAAACAATGGGAAAATTTTTAGGGTCATGTTCGAACCAGAGATCATTCCTTCGATTGATTTTCGCATCGATAGTAAAAATTTATCCGCCAGAAAAAAACCTGAGGCGTCCCGGCAGCAGTGTTTCATAAGGAACACAAAAACAGGTTGCAGCGTTCAACTCTCTTCCATCGTTGGACTTCTCCGACTCATTATACTTCGCGACGACATCATACACAGTGGATTTGGAATACCCGAAGAACCGAGTGATTTCTGTTGCAGAGCGCCCAGTGCGAACACTTGATAATATTGTCTAAATGGTTGTGGCGTATTCATATATTTTTTCGTTTTTTTTTTGGCTTTTCGCCACGGAGAAATTAGTATTCGTTTTGTTTTTATCCAGTGATTATTTTATTCACATAAGAACGGATATTCTTGAAATTTTTTGAATTTTAGATCGTGGCGAAAAACCCAAATAAAAAGAAGAAAATATACTTTCGATAATCGCGGCTCTTCGGTTATATTCCGCACTTGGTTTCAACATTACGACTGTTTCGAGGTTATGGCTGTTTAGTACATGCGTTAAGCTATTTGAACGCCAATTGCAACTTCTAAAATTGGTATAGAACAGCGGGAAATTCAAATTGAATTTTGTCCGGATTTTGGCGCCGCACCCTATAGAATATTAAGAGGATCAAGTAGTACAGCGAGAAAGGTCAGGTTCAATGGAAAAATCCTGTTTTTCTAATCGCCCAAGCCTTATACGGATAGGGACAGCATATATGTGAGACTATTACAGAGAATTCATACAGTGATTAGTCATGAGCATCCATGAAATATTGCTATGAGAAAAGGCATTGATTAATGAGTTTAATTTAATTTTGTTTGAATTTCTCTGGGAGAGTCATCCATTCCGCATTTAGGCGCTTAGTTTCTGGATTGTATTGAAAACACTATGTTTCATCCCCCGTAACAATTGATTTCAGGAAGTTGTGATCATTTCTGTCGGCTGCGACGACCTCTCTGAAATCTTTGACACGAAGTGATTTCTGCTCCTCCGTCAACGTGTGTGGGCCCTTTTGCGGCTTTGTTTTACCCAAATCATTGTGCATTCTGCACGATTCTGGGTCGAATAGTTTCTTTGCCGATATTCAAAGCTTCTTTCATCATTTTTAGTGAAGCATTACGATCATTTGCTACAAAATCGCGATTTTTTCGATCATTTCGGAATCTCCCATCACGTTTTTCATCCTCAAGCGACACTCTACCATCCGAAAAACGTTTATGCCACAGAAGAGTTGTGCTTGAACAATCATCGCCGTATACCTGCTCCATCAACCGGAATGTTTCCGATGCAGTTTTAAATCTAATATCAGCTTTAAATCTAATATCAGCTCTTTGTTTCATGATTTTATTTGTACATCAAACTTTTTTGGCTTGTAAATAAGACGTAATAAAATCAACAAATGCCAACCGACCGTTTCAAGCTTTGAAACGACGCCGCTCGTCAATAGATGGCGTAACTGTTTGCTGAGATTTATCTTAAGTACTGATACTAATGGCCGCACTGTGTATATTATTCCTATAATAGTATAAATTTATTGGTTAACACATACTTCTTCATAATATCTTAATATACTATATTTACGGTATATTATTAATTATAAATAATTAGTTACCTTTTTTTTTTTAAATATGTTATTTTTTGTTTAGTTTTCATTGACATATTTTTTGACTTTGGCATATTTTATAAATTTTAAGCCTTTAAATTTTTTTTAAGCTAATAGTTTTGGGTTTTTTACTTATAGTGGTACTAGGTGCAAAACAATAAAACGTTAATTTGTCATATTATTATATCATTGTATATATATATATATATATATATATATATATATATATATATATATATATATATATATATATATAGTAAGCACCGAAGATGCCATCAGTAACAGTTCTGAAATTAATTAAATTAATAATTAAAAATAAATCTAAAGGTAAAAATTTATAAAATATGTCAAGTCAAAAAATATGTCCTATATATTACAATTGACCGAAACCCCAAAAAACAAATTAATATATATATATATATATATATATATATATATATATATATATATATATATATATATATATGCTAGACTATTAATCCGGGAGTACATCCGATCGTTTGTGTCCCGTTTGTTGGTAACGCGCAGACGATTCGCCAAGGTCACACTTGCCATTCTCAATGCTTGTTTGAAGAAGTCTTCGTCTGAAGACAATGCTTATATATTTATATATATATATATATATATATATATATATATATATATATATATATATATATATATATATATATATATATGTATATTTTCACCCGTTCTCCACGTGGTACCACCGCTCGTCTCTGCCCAACTGCCACCATGTATCTCTCGGAGGGTTCATGAAAATCAACTCTTTAGACGGGTTGCGAGGCGTGAAGGATAAATATACTCCGAAATTTCGGATTGCATCGTTGTGAATCCTTCGCAATTTTGTCTTCGTGAAATTTATAGAAAAAATTATCAAATAGCATGTAAAAGCTATGGAATTCCAAAAGTAATTTTAATAATTAAAAAATCAGTTATTACTAAAGTTTAATTTACGCCCAGCCAAGCGGGTATTTAAATAAGCTAGTATTTAAATAAAGAGAGATAAATTGAATTTTCCTTTTTAATCAGTGTACCAGATATAGAACAAATTAGAAAAATGGGACAGTTGGAATATCGAACAGAAATTTAACATATGAATGAACTAATAGCGATAAAATTAAGGGGAATAAATTTTCTATAGCGCGATCTAGCAGCAACGTCCTATAATTAGAATCCATTAGACGTAATCTATTTCGAATTAAAGTCATTTCTCAAGGAGTTTTTCATTAGGGAGAGAAAAAAGCCAGACACATAATTAAACGGCTCTTTAAACTGGAGGCAGCGGCTTAGAAAAGCGGGGACACTAATCGGTGTGTTAGATAATGAAAAGGTTTTCTTTTAAATGGAAAATTACCTCCTTAATGCCCCCCTGGCGAATGTGAATATTAAATGTGTATCTATTCAAGTAATAAACTTAATTTCCGTCGTTTTTTTAACAAGAAATATTTTACTGAGGTAGGCAATACCTGGAACATTTTTTTACAGCAAGAAAATGTTGAATTGGCTCTTTGATCGAGTGGCCATTTCCAATCTTCTTTAAAATTAGAAAAAATTGTTTAAAACTGAGACTGTTTTTCGCAAATATGTTACACGTCTACGTATGGAAAACATGATGTAAAGGGTGATTTTTTTAGTGTGTCCGAACTTTTGATAGGGGTCACTGTCAAACAAGCTGTGGGTTTACGCACCTTTAGTATCAAAATTATTCCGTAGAGTCTGGCAAATCATCATGGAACTTTCGACATCGTAGCAACGCTTGTAAATTCTCGAAATTTATTATAAAAATCAGATTCTGCGCCAAACTTATACAGCACTTCGTGAACTTTATGCTGCACATAATCGCCCAATCGCCCAACCGACAAAAAAACTCGCCGCCCTTACTTGAAAATCCAAATTTAACAATTCTTCTGTATTGTTGAGGGTCCAAATTCAACAATTCATCACTGTTCGCGTTAAGCTGAGTTTTGTTATTCGACTACGTGGAAATTTTGAATAGTATTAATCTGGAAGAGAGGTGGTTCCAACAGGATGACTCCTCATGTAACAGCCAACACAACAATCGATTTATAGAGGGAAGAATTCAGTGAGAAAATTATTTCGAGGCACGGACCTGTTAATTGACCACCAAGGTCATGCGATTTAACGCCTTTAGATTATTTTCTTTGGGGTTATATTTCTTTTTTGATGAATATCAATCAGGTTATTCGCTGATGAAATTTTAGTCTATTGTTCTGTATCTTCTAGATATATCTCCTAGAGTTGGGGAGAGACTCCTACAAAATTGCCTTAATTCTCTCTCATAATGGCCCTCAACTACAGGTTTCAAAATATCGCCGGATAAGTTTTCGGTGGTCCATTATAGTAGAAAAAGGCTTTTATTCTCCCATTCTTGTTAGAACTTTCTTCAAATTTCTAGGCATTACATTCAATTCATGGCAATGAGACTTCTAATCGTTTGACTAAAAATCAGCAATATCAGCAATAGATGGAATCAAAATCATTACAAATCCTTTTTACAAGGATACTTTCCCCAGGATTAAAGCCAACATTCGCGACCTAATTCAACTTGAATGGGATCTTCTGGAGGGATAAACTATAGTCAATTAAAAATATTTTTTCTCATCTTTACCTTCTTCTCTTTCAACATTCAAGTAGGTCAAATTAAACATGCTAATGTTTGGACACTGTCACTTCACTCATTCACATCTCATGAACTGAAGTCCTCCCCCATTTGTGCATTTTGTGATGCTCCCTTGTCAGTTTCCAGCCTTTTTTCCTCCTGCATTCTTGTTTCTACTCTGGGCTCTCGGGTTCTAGCAGGATTTTTTCCAAAATACCCTAACTAACTCTCTCTTTGATTTCCTCAAGGAGATTAGTCTTTATGAATGAAAATATAAGTATAGTTCTTGTTTATTTTTTTTTTCTTTGTTTGGGTTTTTTACCACGATCTAAAACTCAAAAAATATCAAAAATATCTGCTCTTATGTAAATAAAAAAAAATAAAAAGATATATGAACACACCACAATCATTCAGACATTATTTATACTTCTTGTTGTTTTATTGCTATTTATTCTAGTTATTTTTATTTCAATTGGTTTTACCAGTTTCTTAATATTACTATATAAGAAAAATTCTATTTATATTCAATATATGCTTGTGTCATCGTTGCCAGGCCATTTTCGTCTTACACAAACATATTGTTAGCGCCACTAAATAATACCATTGCGTTGTTGTGGCCTAATCGAATAAACCTAATATTTTTCCTCATGACATCTAAATCTATAGAAACATTTACTTCTATGATCAACAAGGTGACTTTTGTTTTCAATATTGATACAACATTTTTGATATCTTTGTCCAATTCTATATTAAACAGGACTGGTACCAATCCATTTCCCTGCGTGGAGTGTTGCTAGATTTGTACTACTTTCTTAGAGCTAAACATTTTCATCCGGATTGATTGATTTCCTCCATGGCCCCGTTACACTAGTGCTCTGTACTTGTGTACGAAACATAAATGGACATAAATTAAATATTGATAAATAAACAAAAACAGATAGTAGGGTATGCAAAAAATACAGGTCAACAAATTTAAACTTTTTTGAGGTAACACTGCTGCCAATTCACTTTCATTTAATTTTTCTTGGAAACGGAAATCACCTAGAAGCTCTCTTATTTGAGGTCCAATAAATATTCCTTCTTTTAGTTTTGCATCACCTAATCAAGGAAATATTTCTTTTAGGTACTTGAAATGATTACCTTCTTTATAGATGGCTTTGCCTAAGTTTTTTATTAGTCCAAGCTTAATATGGAGAGGCGGAAGAAGCACTTTTTTTGGGCTACTGAATTTGAATACTGAATTTTCTCCCTTTGCTTTTTTAAAATCCCTTCTGTTTTAGTGATGAAAAAGTAGGAATCATTTACGTGGTCAGTAGGTTCTTTCCACACCATAGGAACAGCAAACGGCATAAAATTTTTCTTGCGATGCATCCACTGCACTATATTTACGTGACAACTCACACAGCAAACATGAGTAGCCAAACTTTTATCTTGATCTCCAATTTGGTTCTTAAAATATAAAAAATAGGCTTTTTTTACTTCCTCGGATATAGATCTAGCTTGTGACTATAATCGTCCGCATATATAACAACATTTATCTGCTGGATTTTTGCAAAATCAACGACTAGAACTTATCATTTTACATAAAATCTACTTGACTTGACTTGACTGTATTGTAAATGAAACAGAAACAAACTAAACTATAGAAAACAATAAAACTGCCCTTAAAGAATCGTAGAATACTGTGGAAATACCCCCTCTACAGTTTTGCGGTAATTCCTACATTACCCAGTCCAAAGTCAGATACAAATAATTTTAATGATCTCATGATAGAAAGGAGAAGCAGGTACTTGAAAATGGGACGTGCTACGCCATTTCTATGAAAAGGTGTTTTAATGACTACCTAAGTGAAACGCAAAAAGAGCATTCTCATCAATGTTACAAAAATCATGTCGACCTGTGTACCAAAACCCATACTCGTTTAATTTTTCAGCTGTTTTCTGGATCATAAGCATAGCTCCATGTCTCAGTATCAGTATTTATGTATTACAGAATATCATTATCCAAAGAACGTATCTGTAGAAACTTCAATATGACCATGCTTCAAAAAAATCCAGTATTTTTGGAACAAGATGAGAAGACAAACCTAAATTGTGTTCTAAATTAATTGAATTAATCCAAATTATTCGGAAGATTATTTAAGTTACTATAAAACACACAATTATTCAACAATAGTTCAACAAAATTAAAAGCCATAGCTGGGGCCATGCTCGTATCGAGTTGACAGCCATCATCATCATCGTCAATATCTATAATGTCTCTAATACTTAATCGGCCATTACTCAGTATAAGATCGTTAATTTTGGTGATATTTTTTTCATTGGTTGACCTGGAAGGTCTTCCCGAACGAGATTCATATCTTCAGCTGCTTCTGTACCATCATTAAAGTCCTTGTATCACTTTCATTTCTGTGGCCACATTTTTAATGCATCAACATAAGAAACTTAATTTTTTAGATAAATTTTAATGTAAATCCAATAATTGTTAATACTTATAAAACACGCTATAATTTTTAACTGATGCTATATAATTTGAAACTTCTATTATATATCATGGACAACTCACTAGGACTGTTCCTACGCCTGACAGAAGTATATGAAGAGATTGTTAAGCATTCGAAACCTTTCCTAATATTCGCCCATCCTTTCTTCGATATTGTGTACTGTTATCATCTGTCTTACTATATTTGTTAGAACTTCATAATTCGTACCAAGCAACAATGTATCACGATAATTTTCGCATTTCGGTTCATCTTCTTTCTTTTGAATCGCACATGTCACCACCTGCTGACACTCTGCAGACATCTGCTTATTATTGCAAATGTTAACTATTAATTGATGAATGGCTTGAATTAATTATTTGCCTTCCATCTTCAGTAGTTGTGAAGGTATGTTGTCTATTCCAAGAAATGTATTACTTAACGTAAATAAATTAGTAAATTAAATTAATACCACGTGATTTTTTTTATTTAACCTCTTGTGTTTATTCAACATAATTATTTAGGCGAGTCATCGATTTTTTAGTACTTAATGTAAGCACGGGTGTGTGTATTAATATTATTGGACGCCATTGGTGTAACAGCAAGGAAATTATTTTTGTTTCATGACTACAATACTCACCAGAATTTATTGGAGCTTGGATGAAATCACGTAGGATAAGCCCGGAGTAGTTGACCAAGACTGTAATTATTGTTTTTGATTAAACTTTGAATGTCATTCTACAGTAAACTAACCTCGAAAAGATTTACCACTAAACCACAAATTACTTTTTGAAAACTTCTTGACACACGTTATACTAACCATGTAAGCATCATCAGAAAATGATTTAATCTAATTCTAAAAACTAAACTATGTTCTATTCATATGATAACCCTACCTAATGAAGCGCGTGAAAATCATGAACCGTGAAGTTTACTGAGCCCTACATTAATAATTGAAAAATTATTATTATACTACAAGTTAATTAACAAAACTATAATCAGTCCTAATAGGATCAACTTTAAAAATAATAAAATTTAAAAAGCACAAAAATTACAAGCCCATCTATCCTAGATCATCCGGTAGAGATGGCCATAGTAGAACGGGAGAATTTTTTTCCTTTGTCCACATTTTGAACACATGTCGTCAAATTCAATGTAATTTTCGTCCACCCAAAGTTGACAAATGATACACTAAAACCAGTCTTCGAGAAGACGTGTTTCGAAATAATTCTCTCCACAACCGACACAATTATCTTCTTCTCTCCCTTCACCCTCTTCATCTGATGCGTGGCATAAAACTGGTTGCTCGTCATCGTCGCGAGTATCAGATATCCTCCTTAAGGATTTTTTTCTTTCGCGGGACATTTTTCACTGCTATTTTTTGTCTTTCTCAGTCTTGTTTTCTTTTTTCTCAGTTCTATTTTCTTTTTTTACGTTCTTTTTACCAATACTTTTTAGCTTTTTGACATTTTTTATATCTTCTTTACATTTCTTCATTTGAATGTGTTCTTTGGATGTCAGGAGTGTGCCGACTTGTTTAGTTCGTTTGCGTACTTCGATAACATTTTGTGGAATAGGAAATATTTCCATTAAAATTCGTGTTGGAGTCAAATTCGGAACGTCATTTTTTTTGGTGGAGTTCTTGACGTCGACGGAAGCATTGCGGCAACTCCAAAACCACTGCTAATTATGTTCTTACTAGGTCTTTTCTTCGGTAACATTTCAGGGCACAAAAGATTGGCTCAGAGACTGTGACAGACTCATAGAGCCATTTTAAGGGGTTGATGAGACCTTTGTTCTTGTGTAAAGCATAATCTGCGACTACGCTTGGATTAAAAGGATTGACACCTGTAGCTTTGAATCCTGCAATAAGCTGCCAATCTTTGAGAGCTGTCAATCTATGAGAGGCTATGAGAGCTGCTTTTCCTCACGATTTGTTAAGCAATGTTCTAAATGACAGTATTTTAGTACGACGACCAGGATTTTGTTTGAGGCACAGTCGACATTGTTCGTAAAAATAGGTTTTCAGTGATCGGAACACCGCACGATCCAACGGTTAAAGGCAGTGAAATGTGTGACTTGGCATTGAAAGCAAAACTGTGTCATTTTCTTCTGCGTGTTCCAACATTTCCACAGAATTGCAATGAGTCGAATAGCCCTCCAACAACAGAAAAACTTTCCCTGCAGGCTTCGTTGGGGCGAAGTGTACTTTCAACCATTCTAAAAATATGTTTAAAGTTATGTATGCAGAATTCGGAGACATAAAAATCTTCGATCCAGGAGACATTCCGTTTTCAAACTCAGCTTTTCTATTTTTACTCTTCATGATGCAAGAGATAGCAAAAATGTACATTCAGTGCTATAACAGGGTATAACAGTTATTGTCTCTCCTTTTTCAGTCGATGTAACTGTGGATACAGCTTTGGACCCCTTCTTAGCGAGTACATGTGTAGGACGGTTATTCAATTGGAGTCCCGTCTCGTCCATATTGTGTGTGACCACACTGACTTGGTTCCAACATCAGATCGTTGACCATCAAGACATTTTCCAGAAGTTTAAAATAAGCATCTACCTCCGACTTGTTCATAGCAGTCGATCGCACTAAGGAAACACCTTCTGACTTTCTGATTGCAATATCAGGGTGCCTGCTCAAAAACAATTGTACGAAGTTGTAGCCTGCTTTTTCAGTTTCCTTATTGAATCTGTGTTTTAAATTTAATTGTTCAGCTATCAGATAAGCGATTTTTTAACATCATTAAAGGAAAACCTTTCGCTTACAAGTGGTTTGCAAGCTTCGTTTCATTTTCTTCGCCAAAAAAGGAAGCTGGTCGGTCCCATAGATCCTTTTTTGTCACTATTGTTTTTGAAATGCCTTTCTAAGGTTTTCCTTGGAATCTGATAGGCTTTAGAAGGTGCATAAACTGACATTTTATCATTTTTCAAAACGTTTATTGCGGCCTTTAATGACCCTTTGCTCCACTTTCTTTGGATAGCTAATGTTTTCATTGGTATTCATTTGGCATCTCAAATTAACACAAACATTTTTATCTTAGTCCAAAAAATATGAAAACATCGCTAGTAATACTATGGCCATCACACCCTAACCAAATGTGGCCATCTTTCCTTCAATTTTTTTCCAATTATCCGGGGAAGATGGCTACATCAGCCCCGTGACAAAATTTATGAGCCTTGTGGTTATTTTGAGGTTATGTCCAAACACGACTCATAAGCCATTCCGAAGTTACTTAAACTCACATATTTTTTTAAAAATCACACAACCGCCCAAAGAAAAGAAGTCGATTTTGCTTAATTTTGCTATTTTATTCGGAAATAATTTTGCGAGCAGGTGTTCGTATGCATAACTTGAAGCAAACTGATTGATAGCTAGCGACACCTAGCCTGTGATATCCACCAAATAGTTCTGATGTTGCATCGCTTGTATTGCACTTATTTCATACACTCAAACAAAGAAAGTCACATCGAATAATTGTTCGTTGTATAATTCTTTCAATATATCAGTTACTAGAGGGTGGGGCAAGTATTGCACTACCATTTCGTTTGGCTCCATTTTTTTCTGTTATATTTGTGACAGTTTGGGTTTGGCTGTTGTGTAGTGCAGACGTGCAAGTTTTATTATGTATCTCATAAATCCACAATTTATCGTTTATTCAACAAGTTTTAAGAATTTGAAACAGAACAAACCCTTTATCAAGCTCTAAAAACATTGCGAAGCGCTAAAAATATTGCATGTGTAGAGCAAAGTGAGGCGGAGTCTCCAGAAACGTCAATTCGACGACTTGGTGCACAATAGGGAATTTTTCCATGCACGTTTGCGCCGAATTTTCAGAAATTACTTCCAAATTATTTTCTATAAAATTCAAATTGTTAAAAAAAAGTCTATCATGAGATTTCCTTATTTGACTGATCAATTCTTCTATTGGAACCTTTGGTGTGGTGATCCGGAGATGATTAAATCATCTCCTGATAATGCTAACGTGGTTAGCGAAACGTGCGTCAAGAAGTTCAAAAAGGTAATTTGGTGTCTAATGGTAAATCTCTTCGAGTTTATTATTTGACTGCTCTAAAATTTTTAGGGGGATTTTTTAAAGAAAAGATAAATAAGCCCCAAGCCATACAGTAACTCAAGAACAACATGCGCGATGAAATCGCTGTATATACAACAGATATGAAAGTTGTGGAAAATGTGTTAAACATAACATAAAGTTCTATTCCTGCTAATGCAACTCAAAAACTAATGATCACAAAATTTAAGGACTAGTTAAACATATTATAGAAAAAATTAGTTCTGTCTTGTTTCTTTTAAAAGTTATAAATAATTAACATGACGATCGTGACGCTTGCCCCACTCTTATATGAATGTGAATTCCGAATCACATCATGTGTATATGTTTCCATTACCAAGATCATTCACAATACAAACGACGCAAGAACTCGAGTCGACAGGAAATGGCATATGCTTGGATGAGGAGGGTGCAAACACAACAAACTTTAGACGGCAATAAACACAGAAGGAAAAAAACAGGAACAAAACAAAGCGCAGCATCGGGGCGAAACGAGAAAAAATCGCCTAATTTTTAACGCGCCCGCGACTCCTTCGTAAAAAATTCAGGCCAGCCAGTCGAGCAGTCGCTTTCGGCAATTTGTTTCTCGGTTTGATTTTCCCGGGAGAACGCGCCACGGAATTCTTTTCCATTACCCTCGATATACATCACGCGTTTTCCTTTGCATTATTTAGTCTCAGCTCTGAGTGAGATCGAGTGTGAGAAGCAACGAAGGGAATGGCGTAAATTCGAAGTTCAGGACTTAATTTACCCACTGTACACAGTACGTTTACCAACTCTTAGGAGTGACATTATAAGAATAATTTGCGTAAAAACAATCACATCTTTCTTCATTATTTTTCAACAGGTATTCTTCATACTGTATCGTTTTCAAACGGAGGGTAGCGATCATCATGACTATTTTCACTTTGTTTACAGCTACCCTAAATAACTGATTACGTACTCGAAGTATTTCAATTTGCGCGTCCTTATGTTAGTTATAAGTACTCTTTCGGTGAATATTCTACGTAGAAAATCTTCATTTGTGACTTTCTCTTTCCAAGATATTCGTAGTATTCTTCTGAATAGCCACATTTCAAAAATTTCGAATCTTTTGATCATATATTTATTAATGGTAGAAGTTTCTATACCATAAAGGATAATCGAGTATAAGCAGCCGCGAATCATTCGGATTTTCAACTCAATTTATATTGTTCTACAGCAGAAGAAATACTTCATCTTGTAGAATGTCTTGCGAAGTATTTTTATCCTTGTTTTAATTTCTTTCTTAACCCAAGTCCCTTAATACTTGTTTCTATTTTATTTTTCTATTCTATTAGAACTGTATTTCTATTCTAACTGTATTTTTTTTTCTTTTTTTTGGGTTTTTTCGCCACGATCTAAAACTCAAAAATATCAAAAATATCTGTTCTTATGTAAATAAAAGAATCACTGGATAAAAAACAAAACGAAGACTAACTTCTCAGTGATTCTTTTTCTATAATAAATTTGCCTAACGAACAAAAATTGAAAAAGTACAAAATTTTCTTAAATAAATATAAACTTTTGAATGTTATCGTTTCTCTTCCCCTCTCTTTAATGTCTTCTCTTCCCGTTTTCAAAACAAATCTAAAAATAATTTATATTAATTTCTATCTTATACTCTAAAAGATAGTAAGTAAATATATTTTGTATGTCCATGATACTTATATTGGCAATTATATTTTTTACTCACAGTGACATACTACTAAAGAATTATATAGATGAGGTTTGCTGTGTGATTATTGTGTATTGAAATAATTTAATTTTAATTGTATTCTTTAGAATCGGAACCATATTGAATTTAAATCTACCGAAAGCAAAGCAATACATACAGTTATTTTTATTTAAATTAATTATAGCGGTTTGTTTAAATCTTCTGTATTTAGTTACAGATTCTTTTAATACCGTTTTGTAATTAATCCAATTGATTTTATGTCCTGATTCCTAAGCGTGTTGGCAAATTCTAGATTTATTAATATCACCCTTTCTAAGGTTTTTGTGTTCTTTTTTTCTAACGATCTAGATGTCTCGCCTATTTAAAATTTTCTACATTGGCAGGGACTATTATATTAAATTGAATATGGTTCCCGATTCTAAAAAATACAATTAAAAACGTTTAATTATTTCAATACACAATATTTACACAGCAAACCTCACCTATATAATTTTTTGGTAGTATGTCACTCTCAGTGAAAAAATATTTTTGTCAATGTAAGTATTTGATATAGACAAAATATATTTACTTACTATCTTTTTGAGTATTATATAGAAATGAATATAACTTATTTTTAGATTTGTTTTGAAAACGGGAAGAGAAGACTTCCCGAAACATAAACGTTCAAAAGTTTGTATTTATTTAAGAACATTTTTTATTTTTTAAATTTTTGTATGTTAGGCAAATTTATTAAAGAATAAAAATCACTGAGAAATTAGCCTCGGTTTTGATTTTTACCCAGTGATTCTTTTGTTTACATAAGAACAGATATTTTTGATATATTTGGGTTTTAGATCGTGGCGAAAAACCCAAAAGAATAAAACTTATTTTAGATTTATTATATAGTTTATAAAGAAAACTTATTTGAAACATAAATTTTTTTCTTTATTTGGGATTTTCGCCACGATCTAAAACTCAAAAACTATCAACAAAATCTGTTCTTATGTAAATAAAGAAGCACTGGGTAAAAAAAAACCAAACGGAAAACTGAGAAAAATTTCTCAGCGATTCTTTTTTGTAATAAATTTGTCTAACGAACAAAATTTTAAAAATATAAAAATATTTTAACTAACAAACTTTTAACGTTAACGTTTCGGGAAGTATTCTCCTCGCGTTTTCAAAATGAATCTAAAAATAAATTATATTAATTTCTATAAATTCTGAAAAGATAGGAAATAAATATATGTTTGTTTATGTCAATGATAATTACATTAGTTTTTAATGTCAATGATATACCACCAAAAAAAAAAAAAAGTGTATAGGCTTACTGTGTGATTGTGTTAATTGTATTCTTTAGAATCGGGAACATTGACAATTAGTTTTTAATGTCAATGATATACTACCAAAAAAAAAAAAAATATATATATATATATATATATATATATATATATATATATATATATATATATATATATATATATATATATATATATATACATATATATATATATATATATATATATATATATATATATATATATATATATATATATATATATATATATATATAGCAATACATTTCACTTCGACTTCAAGGTAATCGCTTACGGACGAATTTAAAGAAGATCTCCCAAAATCGGTTGTTGTGCTAGAAAACATCGATACTGTGCGCGAACTGATAAACCAGATCATCATGTGAGATACCGTGAGATTGAGGCATCCCTGGGCATTAGAATAGGCCGTAAAAAGGATTTATGCGCGTTGGATTCCGCATAATTTGACAAACGTTCAAACAATACAAAACGGCTTTTGACGATATGAACGGGCGAAGATTATAATCTGTATAAAACTATTTCGTCTCGGCCTTTTAACATTTACAACTCGAATATGCAAGATTAAAAATTGAAATTCTTCTGATAACATGTAATGTCCACGTCTCATTTTCCTTTATTTAGCTTAATATCGACGGCGTAAAATGAAAAAGATGAGGACCTGGGGAAGAACTGAATCTTCTTCCAAACAATTCTACCTATAAATCCAGAAATGACGCATAAATAACACGTTTTCCTTTGCATTATTTAGCTGATGCTCGGGAGGACTAAGGTTCGGGTCTGGAGAAGGTGGTTTTGAGAGACGGCTGAAGGATTTCGGGCCGGGACGAGGCAGAGTGCGAATTCCGCAAAAGTTTTACAATTACGCCGGCAAGTTTAGCAGTTAGCGCTCCGGTATTAGCAAGAAAGCGGCGGCGGGAGGGCGGGCGCGGCCGCGTTTACACAATGAGCTTGTGAAGCATATTTTTGAGCGGGCACTTTCTTTGCCAGACAGGTCATTTCATTACGGCTTTGTTTATCGGGCTTTCGGGCTTTGTTCAGGCCTCCCCCCGGATAAACTTCAACCCTTAATTGTTTTATTTATTGTGTCGGGGAAACGTACCGGGCCCCGATTGTGTGCTTTAAGCCGACACGCCACGCGAAATAAGCATTTTTGTTCATTATGTCGTGTTTCGCTTTAATTTGCCCTATTAATTCTGGTACCTCTTTTATTTTACAATATTCTTCTAACCTATATCTTAATGCAGGCAACCATAGTTACATAATTAGTTTTTAATTTTACATGTGCTTAGGCTGAACTGAAGAGTCGGGCACTTTTATATGAAATAAAGTTTTCTGCTGCTGATATTGCAACACATTAGTTGCATTTTTATGCGCTTGAACCAACTTCAAATGTCAAAAAGTTATTGTTTGGTAATTAGAGCTTGGTTTGGGCTTTTATTCAGTAAAAGTAGGAAGACCGAATGAAAAAATGAGATACTTTTGAAATAAAATATGGTTGAATTTAAGTATTTTATAACGGATTTTTACAAAAAGTACGACATGTCAAAATTGTCGTTTGAAAAACAGCACTTTTATCTTTCAACAGCAAACGGTGGTCTTAGTGATAAATCTCTAAGTTTAGTATTCGAAGGTTCCAATAGAAGAATTGATAGATATACATAGTTGGTAGTTTATCAGATTATTATGTTAGTTCTATAAATTATTATTATTATGGTTATTATGTTAGTGTTCGTCCCATTGTACTGAAGAAAACGGAGCAAACATTTTATTTACTAAAAATCATATTTAATCAATATGTGCTGTTATGTTCGATGGATTTTCTCCATCTCCTCCATCTTCTCCATCTCTCAGCTGTATACCAGATATGGAAATATGAAACTGGAATATTTGTATAGAAAATACACGTTTAATATATGAAAAGAATAAAAAATATTTTATTCGAAGTATTGCCGATCGCTCGCTATACATTTTTCTCATCTGTCTGAAAATCTGTGCGCCACGCCAGAAAAGAACTGTTACTCTTTTGAGGCAAACCTCTCATCGAGCTCTTTTCGTACATTCTCGTAACAAGTAAAGCGCTGCTCGGCAAGTGCGTCTTTCATCGATGCAAATAAGTAGTAATCGGACAGTTCATCTTCTGTATAGGGTTTCAATAGCACGAAAAGTAAAAAGGAGAAAGGGGACAGCAAAAAAAATCTTCAGCAGCACTATTTTCTTCTACGCCCTCCCATTTTAAAAACCCACGAGCCGCCACTACTTCCGACTATAGCGCCTTGCAATCGATGTCGATAGTTCACCTGGAGTTACCCATGATCTTTTACGCTTAGAATTCTCAAAATATATCCACTTTTCATCGCCAGTCACAATTCGATGGAGAAATGACTTTCTTTTGTGGTTTTTCAGCTTTCCTGCTATCTTTTATTTAGTTCATGTGGAACCCATTTTCTCATCTTCTGGATCTTTCCCATTTCTTTCAAACGTATAGAGACGGCTTCTCGTGTCAGATTTATCCAACTTATTTATTATTAAATATTATTATAAATAATATAATATTATTAAATAAAATATTTATATAATAAAATATTTATATAATAAAATTATATAATAAACCAATATTTCTATTTTTCATCCTTATCAAACGTTGTCGGTGGTCTTCCACGTTCTTTATTTTTCACGTCAAAATTGTCACTTCGAGAAGCATTCGATGCGATTCTGCAGCAGATTTCTTCAAATGATAATAGAAAATTAATGATTTCCGCAAATCGCAGTTTCCACGCACAAAATCAACATGTTCAACGCTATTACAAACTATGCTGTATATGCTATTGTATGAAACTTGTCAGATATCAATAAGAAAATGGCGTCAATGACGCGGTTTGACGGTAACTACATTGACAGCTAGGACCATCAATGGACAAATTCCGGTTTCATATTTACAGACTTGGTAATCCCATGTTCATAGAAGGGTTTGGCTAAATATTCTGGCTAAGTAAAATTTTTATTATCTAAGCCATTTGGAATCGATTTAAATAAAAGGTAATTGGAGAGCGCAAGGTCATTATTTCTTAAGCTTAATGTTACTATGTACAATCCATTTTTTATTATCGGTAACCATCCGCTTCAAAAATAGATCAATTCGGTCACATTTCAATAAACATAATCATCTTGACACTGGTGACTTGTTGATTCCAAGAATTCTAAAGCAGTTAGCTTTTTCTAAAACAGTTTTCTAAGAAAGTTAGCATTTTTCGACTCCTACTTTTATTTGATTTCATACCAAACCTAACCAGACGGCATCCTCATCGTACACAGTACATGTCTTCTTCTGCGAAGCATTTCTGGGAAGCATTTTTGCCTTTTCGGAAATAAACAACCTGATTTGTCAAAAATAGTATTATAAATCACAACCTTTTTTGTCCATTTCGTCCATTTTTATGCTTAATAAAATTTGAAAAACAATTGAATTTAAACAATTTTTGTCCTAGGCATTCAAAACTTTGCAGGTGTAAGGTGTATAACAGTTAGATTTTGCGATGCGATGCCATCGCGCCAAAAGCCGGACGAACGTTTGCATCAACCCAATATATTTATTTTTTTTTAGAAAAAAATATTCCAGTCATGCAATAACTGATCTACTTTTTTGTTTTTTTTTTAGGTTGGAGGTAATTAAGTTTACGAATCTCTTTAACAGCTGATAAAAGCAATGTTTTTAATGTATGTTTGCCTGTTCGCTATAGTCCGTAATCTGTTTTTGATTTTAAAAATAAATTGAAAATTAAAATTCTTTGGATTATAACAAACGCCTTTCTGCACTATAATAAAAAGATACCCGATTGTTATTCCGTTATTAAAAAGCAATTTTTAATAACGTCCCGTTTCTGGCGCGCTTAAAAAATATCCCTTTGACTGAGGAATTCGAACGAAAATAGTTGTTTTTCTTCAAATTACTTTTTTAATTAAGATCTCAAAGGCGCGCTTTCCAGTCCCGACAAACTGTTCATGACATCTGTACATTTCCTCATTTACTTGTTTTCAACTGTTTTATTTCCTTCTGTTCCAGTTTATATTTTTTTCTCCGGTTGTCTTTCTCTATTTCCTGTTTTGCCTCTCGCCGAAATTTGAATTGGAAATAAGTTTGTAATTTGTATTAAAGGATTTTTTTCTGATTTTTCCTTTTTCTTTTACAGAGAGATGCCCTAAACTTGGAACCGGTAAACGTGGCCAACTGCGTGTCCAAGGGAAAAAGCGAGGTGAGTGAACCAATTGAAAGTTTAATTAATTTTGAAAATATATGTGGTAGCACAACATTTTCAATAAATATAACAAAGTAAAGATTTATCACTTATTTTATAAACTGAAAATTAAAAGTACAATTTCTAGTGTTTTAAATAATGGAATTATCACAACACAACACAACATCCAAATTAGTTAATTCTTTGAAATAAACCACCAAGTCAACAATCTATAAAAGGATCTTTGTCCCAACTTTGATATGTGGAAGTGAGCCACTAAAAATGAGGGAAGTGGGATACTAAAATAAAAACTAAAATCCGAAATAACAGCTGTGGAAATGATAATTCTAAGAAGGATTGACACAGTATCAAGACTAGATCGATCAAGACATTCAGATATAAGAACTAGGCTGTGCTGAGAGTGTAACCGACTCTCACTAAGATTGAAGAAAGAACATACCAATTCTGTTGGTATGTTATCTAAAAGAATATTAAGAACACTGAATGACGTACAATCAAGAGAGCATACAGGATTTAAAAGTGGATTCAATACAACGGATCATACTCAGGTTGTCCAACAAGCCATAGAAAGGCACAATGAATACACCATGCCACTATGCTTGGCTTTTATTGACTAAGAAAAGGCATTTGATTCAATATCAACGCAAGCCATATTGGATGCATTGCTTAACCAGAAGAGGGACGGAGCCTATGTGAACCTACTAGGGTTTTACATGTATGAGGAAGGTACAGTTACAATTCACATGGATGACCTTGAAGTTAAAATCAACGTAGAACGGGGTATACGGCAGGGTGATTCAATATCCCCTGTTCTTTTCTCAGCCCCCCTTGAAGAGGTATTCCGTAATCTGGATTGGGAACAGGAGGGAATAAAAATCAATGGTGCATACCTAAGCCATCTTAGATTCGCAGATGATCGTTCTCCTCTCACAAGATCCAGATGAGCTACAAAAATACATACAAGATCTACAAAGGGCGGGAGAACCATTTGGTTTGAAAATAAACTTAAAAAGAGTCAGGTTATTATGTTATATATTTCACTGAATTATATTATTATATAACACAGTAACTTCTTCAGATGTCGAGTATAAACTAAATTACGTTTATTTAATTACGGTTACAATATTCCTTAAAAATACTTTATTGTTTTGTGACACTGAAACTACGTGTAATTTATTTTTATTGTGTCTGGCTCGATCATAGCCCACAGTATTTTACAGATGGAAAAAAAGTGATAAATTACAAGTTTAGTAATGGTGAATTGTTTGTTTCTATTTGGTTTTTTGGTCATTTAACTTTATATTTGAACATTTAAAAGTAATTTATAATGGATTTTCATCAAGTAAAAGTTGAAACCGTCAATTATTCAATTAGTTTGCTGTCAACAGAAGAATTTCTATTTTAGAAAGCGATTTAGAGGTTGTGGACCACTACTATATCTTGAGCAAAGGAGGATATCTTTTCAATGGGGGGTGATACTGTCCGGGAGGTGAGGCGGCGTGTTAAATGTGGCTGGCAGGCATTTGGCCGAAGAGAAAGATTTTTAATCAGTGCGTGCTGCCTGTTTAAACATACAGGAGTGAGACATGGACACTCACATCACAATCAGTTCAAAAGCTTCGGGTAGCATAGAGGGGAATGGAAAGGTGTATGCTAGGCATTACAAAGCGGTGCAGAAAGACCTGCATATGGATCAGAGAACAAACGAAGGTATGTGGCATCATTGAAAGGGTGAAATAATTGAAATTGAAGTGGGCAGGCCATACAGCGAGTCAATGCAACAACAGATGGACCAAAGCAATACTGGAGTAGATACCGCTTGATCATAAACGCCCACGAAGAAGACTGAAAACACAATGAAAGGATGACATCATCAAGTATATTGAACCCGAATGGCAGCGGGACGCCTCGCGAGTTGGAAGCATGCTGGGGAGGTCTTCATCCTGAAGTGGATCGACAATGGCTGAATGAGAGACGAAACATTTGCCCTCTAATTGAAGGGATAGGTTGGGCTCATCCCCAGTCAAGCAGCCAACAAAAAAAACAAGGCAACATTACAAGGCTGGATTATAAATAATAACTCCATAAGAATATTACTTAATATCATTTATTAACAACAAATTTAATATTTAATTTATCCACCATGAGCTTTAATAAACGCTTTTAAGCGTTTAGGCATCGTCGACACCAACTTGTGACATAAATCGGGAGAAATAGATTGCCATTCCTAGAATATTTTTTGTTGATCAAGACATTTTTTCTTTAAAATGTATCAAAGATTTTCGATGGGAGATAGGTCTGGAAACTGCACCGGCCATTCCAATAAACATACCCTATTATTACGGAACCAACGCATTATTGTTTCAGCCCGATATCATGCTGATCACACTATCATGCTGATAATAGCACTCCTTTAACGCCAGCTATTCATGCGCCCCTCGGACAAAAAATGTATCCCGCCCCTACTGCTGACATGCGCCGCCAAACCGTAATGCTTCCACCTCCATGTTGGACGTAGGTGTCAAGCACTCCGTGAGAAAAGCTTCGTTAGGCCTTCACCTGACGTATTGAACCCCAGATGGCCCCAAAATGTACCAACATTTTTTTGCTATTTACCATGCTAGACAGTTTTTCTGGTAGGCCTCCGTCATCTGGCTACTGTCTCGTGTAAATCAGATTCCTTGAGACGTCTTTTTACTGTACTAACGGAAAGTGAAAATCCCTGTAGAGCTTGAGCGAATAAAACGCTACTCAAATCCCGAGATGATTTGCGTCGATCTTGTAAAATGAATCGCTCTAAATATCGATCAGTTCATCTTCTTGTGTTAGCTTTATGTTCGTAGAACCCCATCTTCTTATACATTTTTAAGGTGGTTTACACAACACATATCGAACATTTAATTTTTTTGTATTTACGACTTGCAAAAATATGTGTTGGGTTAACAACACAAACTGGCTACGTTCCGACACAGTCAATTCACCTGTTTTATACACTCTTGCATCATTAAGCCCTTACGAATCAACTAACAAAATATCTCGTACGAAAAATATCTCGTACGAAAAATATCTCGTACGAAAAATATCTCGTACGAGACAAAACAACTGACACAATTTTCTACTAAGTTTACTCTCGCAATGTCCGTATAGAACTAAGACACGAGAGTATGACATCGCCGACAGGCAGAACTACTGGTAGATGTTAACTACTGGACTTTTTTGGAGAGAATATTTACTGTTTGAAATATCTGATTTGTTTATATTTATTGCGATTATAAAATATCAATCGCAACTGGAGATCACGCTTCACTTAAGCTGATTGTTGTCCGAAACAAAATCTCCCGAATTCGAGCTAAAATACACACCATTACGTAGTAAAATATGTTTGTTTTCTATTTATGGGATCGTTCTTTTAGTCCGGAAAAAATCCCACTCTTCTACATCACGTTCCGTATAAGAAATTGCATTTAAAATAACGAGATGTTGGGCCCGGGATATCGTAAGAAATTTCTGACAGGATTTGGCGCAATGGTTCCCAGGGAAAAAACCCGTACTCTCCCACACACACACACACATTCTGCCTCTCCGCGCCCCTCCCTTACACATATGTAACTGTTTATCTCCGGCATTTTCTATAAATATGTAAATCGTTTTCGCCCGAGAGGCATTTGCATGCTTTCTACCAAATGAAATAAAATTTTCCAATTCCGGTTTTTATGGGGCGGGCGTGCGTGCCCATGAACGCCGATATTACGAACGGCGTCGCGGCGTCGAGTGACGTCCCGACGTCAACCGTGTGACGCTTTTACGACGTCAAACGTCTTCTTCTACTTCTTCCTCTTCTTCTGCGTCTTTGGAACTTCGAGTAATGGCGAAATTGCTGATTTTATGATTTTTCGTTTCCTAATGCCCGTCGCAAACCTCGAAAAGTTTTATTTACTGCCGAATATCAATATATTGAGTCGACTTTTAACTTGTAAATTACAGACACACGTTGTTTTCGACCTATCAAAGACAAGGTTCTTGACATTTTTTACAACATTTTTAACCTAGTCGCCTTGTGGGCAAAAAGCACTTTTTTTCACCAAATGTGAACGTTTAGCCTGTACTTAGTACTCTTCAATTGATTCAGTAGTCCAGCATAATAGTCCCAAGTGATGGTCCTGCCTTTTGACATCTACTCTATGGGCCCCAGAAAACCATAACCATAACTTTTTCTGCAATGGAACCAAAAGTTTTATCTCTTTGGACCACTTTCACTTGTTTCCACTCAATATTTGGATTAGTACTACAATTCTATGCTTTCCATGTTCATCTAGTGTAAAACACCGAAAAACTTGACAAAATCGCGATAAAATTAGTCTGCACCCTAATGGGAAGTGATTGCCGTGTTGAAGCGCAGCACTCATCGAGCGAAAAACTTTTCCATAGTGAAAATATCGTGTAAGATGTTCGAGATGTCAGCAAATTCGCGTACCTTCCCTCCTGTCATCATATCATATCATGTTATAAATATTCGTGCGTTTTACATAGTAAAATAACCATTTGTTTTTTAAGTTGGTAGGACTGTCCTTGATATATGGCAAAAGTTTCATATAATTTAATTTGTTAAGTTAGAAATTAAAGCGACTTTTGTAATTATTTTACAAAAATTATCGACGATTTTTTTAAGTGGACAAATTTGCGTAAATTTGCGTAAATTCTACAAGAAGTTTAGTGTTGGTAGGGAAGCAGTTGAAGATGAACCTCGTTCAGAAAGACCTTCCACGTCAACCAATGAAGAAATCATAATCATCATAATCTGTGGTCCTCCTTTGCCCATAAGTGTTGAGCTGACATTTCAAATATTTCTATTCTCTGCAATTTTACGCCAGTCTTTTCTATTTTCCGCTCTTGCTTCTCGCCACGATATACCTCTAACTTTCAAGACCTCAGATACGTTGCTGGTCCAAATTCTGTATTATCCTCTTAGGTTTTTTGAAATTATACTTCTTATGACGCGTTTGGGAAAACAGATCAGAGTGAATTTTTAGCGGGGGACGAAGTTGCGCGCGTCGATGTAACACATAATTTATTTTCTTTTTAAAATTATGATACCTTTGTTTAGACTTGTTTATAAACAAATTTCTGGAGGGCAACATTTTATACTGTTAGTTTTTATTTATAAAAGGTCATTCATATTGAAGTGTATATTTATTCTCCATTGTAAAGATTGTGTATCAAGAGTTGAAGCTATATTTATGTAAGTATTATTTTTATGAGTAAAATTATATATCAATATATAAATACATTTTGAAAATGTTGAGTTATGACGCGTTTGGGAAAACAGATCAGAGTGAATTTTTAGCGGGGGACGAAGTTGCGCGCGTCGATGTAACACATAATTGATTTTCATTTTAAAATTATGATACCTACGCCATTTGTTAAGACTTGTTTATAAACAAATTTCTGGAGGCTAATACTCTACACTGTTAGTTTTTGTTTATAAAAGTTCATTCATATTGAAGTGTATATTTATTTTCCATTGTAAAGATTGTGTATCAAGATTTGAGGCTATATTTATGTAAGTATTATTGTTATGAGTAAAATTATATATCAATAAATAAATACATTTTGAGAAATTTTGAGAAAAATAAATATATATATATATATATATATATATATATATATATATATATATATATATATATATATATATATATATATATATATATATATATATATATATATATATATTTAATTTGATTTTTTGTAGTATTTACTTTTGTCTATTGGTCATTTGCTCAGTTAAAATTTGTTTGAATGCATAAAAAAATATGTTTTAATTACGTCAAAGAAGTATAACGTGCGTACATAAATACAAACACGCTTTTTCCAATTTTTCTTTCTTCTCACGCCATTTTCACTTATCTATTTTTTGTCCATTCTATCATTTCTAACTTGAGAAGCGAAATGATATGAAGTTTCTACCAAATTTCAACGAATCATACCAACTTAAAAACCAAATGGTTGAATTTTTCAAACAAAATTATCTTACATTTTGATAATCAATCCAATCAATCCCAACATATCCACTGCTGTACAAAGGCCTCTTCAAGCTTCATCCATCTGTCTCTATCTGGAGCAGTTCGAATCCATCCTTTTCCCGCTAATTGCTCTATGTCGTCTGTCTATCTTTATTGCTGTGTCCCTTTGCTTCATGTGGTTAGTCTTCGTTTGATAGTCCCTCGGTTATAATTTTCGTATACCAACGATACGAATCGCTACTTCATCCTTAACATCATCCGTTTATATCTGTTACTCTTCTGTTTTGTCCAATTTGTTCATATAGGACTTGCCAATTATGGTCATTTTCATAGCTCTCTGAGTACTTCTGAGTCATATCAAACTCTTCTTCGTCAATGCCACCGTCTTTTACTCATGTTATACCCGGGAGCATGCAAATATCGTAAGTTTGATATAGCCTGCTCTACGGGTTGATAGACATTAAATTTAGCAGTGAGCCTATTTTTTTGATAACAGTAACATTTAATTAATCAACATCGATAATTTTCAATTTCAGTGGCATAAAAGCAAAAGCAAGAAAATTTGGGAGTTTCGATTTCGGCACCACGTCTTCGCCGCGACCCCCCGCCGTTCTCGTTTATCGTCGTCCGAGATTCCCCTAATTAAATGAAACAGCGAGCGATTCCGCCCCTTTAATTTCTCTAATTGTGCCGGGGCGACGCAAAAACGCGCCCGATCCGCCGACGCTGCGTATTGCCTTACGTCGTTTTTGCATAAAAGAAAAGATAATCTTGTTAGAGAGGGCGACAGAGAGGGAGAGAGTTTTGGCGCAAAGTTGCGACTAGTAAATGCAATTATATCGCGCGAATCTTATCTCGATTGGACGGAGACGCTTTTGTTTCAAAATTGGACGGCTGCGGAGAATGGGAGGGGGAGGAGCAAAAATGTTTGTCTTCTCAGTATTTCCCCACGGTTGCGTCTATTTTCCATATATACGGATGGAAGTTGGGCCAATGTAAAATGGGGGATATTTGCTCGAAATTAGATAAACAAAGCCTGGCTGTTTCCGAGATATGCGGAGATGTTACTAGCGACTACTCCTAATAACTATAAATAAAGATTTTAACAACCTTTCGTTATTTCAAATTTTCTATACACATATGTATCTTGCCCATTTATCTATTCTAAGGAGCCACTTACTGTGGCATTATCCTAAACTACTTATACTTTTGCATTGTTTTCAAATTTTTTCTTTATTGTTAATGTTTGCCGCTTAGCTTCGTCAGAAATAAATATTTTCGATGTTAACATGGATATAAATTCAAAACGTTTTTACAATAAAATATATTTTTTTACAAAATCCACTCAGATACTAATTATTGCCTGTACTAATTTAATAAAAGCGATTTGTTCAGGTCGTTTTGGTCATTTTCACATCTTAGAGACGGTTTATTTCTAAATTCTCTAGATGGTTTAGTTTTTTTTGTTTAGATAGTTTAGTTTTTTGCTTTTGTTTTGTAACATGCAATATTTTGAAATCACTGTTAAGAAGATGATTTTCGTTTAGCAGATGTGAGACATAATTGGAATTATTGTTCTGACTGAAAAAACTTCTTTCATGTTCTTTAATTATTTTCTTGAAAGATCTGCTCGTTTGTCATGTATATAGCGAAAGGTGTCAAACATTAATAATAAAATGGAAATTTGTACAAAAACCTTTTATTAAACATCTACTAGATATATTTTATTCTCCATTCTTTTATTTATATTAAAACATGGATTAGGATTTATATTTAGGGTTTTATTTATTTTAACTCTTAAAAATTCTAGACGAATTTTCTTTATTATTACTTCCCAATTAATCCTGAGTTACCAATCCTAAGAGTAGACGCTTTGATGTTGTTGTATCATTACTCTCCAGGCTCAAGACAATGCACCATAATATTGTGACCTGTAACGAAAAGTGGAGCATCTACGATAATCCTAAGTGGCGAAAATCAAGGGTTAATCCTGATAAGCCATCAACCTATGTCGGAAAACCAAATATCCATGTCAAAAAGGCGATGCTATGTATATGATGGGATCAGCTGGTCGTCTGTATTATAAGCTGCCCCAATCTGATCGGACGATCATTTCATTTCATTTATCTAGATTTTTAGGTTAGTTCTGAGACTCTTACCTGTTTCTACTGAGGTTGTTGTTTCATGATGTTGTTTGGTTGGGGGCTTCTTGGTAGCCCGGAGGACTTGATCGGCGATTATTTGAAATCTTGGTAGATTTCGGAGGTTAATGAAGAAAATCTTCGCTGCTCCGGAATCGGGCCGCAATGTTCGAAATCCGGCGAAACGGCGAAAGGGTACGAGAAAATCGCGCTTCTTGATTTTGTTGTTCTGGCTGTCGGCGTTGGTTTTGGTGTCAGTTTCTACTGACTGTGATATTGGAGGAAAGGATCTAATTGCGTCTGAATTAGATTCAGTATTCTCTGAAGCTTATTTGCAAGTTCGGTTATGACTTCGGCTTGCTGTTGACTTTGCTTGTTTGACAGAGCTCTGGTGTTTTCCTGTGCTCTCTGTCTCGTAAAACGATGTTGGGTTGGTTCTTTTCGCTTGATTCTGGTGACGCTGCAACGGCTGATTCTTCGTAGCAGAGGTACGTGTTGGTTTCTTTTGCCTTTCTACTCTAACGGGCTGGAAGTAGAAGCACTTTGTATTTAGGATGTTTTTCTCATTAGAAGGTACGGTTACTTGTTCGATCACAATGGGTTTCCTGTTTTTGTTCTGCTATCTCGTGATGAAAGATGGATGGATCACTAGTCGTTGAAACTCTGATTTGACGTCGTCAGTTGGAATGGTTTCTAGCACGCCCTTAATTAGGACGCATAGTTTCCTTCGTTGAAAATCTCTATGATGGCTTTTGATCTTCCGGAGGCTAACTTGCCTTGGAAGCTGATACCTTCTTATTCTTTCGTCTTCTAGATCGAGAGGACATCTGTTGATATCCGTCTATGGCAGAGGCATGACAGCTGCCTTCTCCTTCGAGGTCCGACTGGATCTCGATGACTGATGTTGGTGTTTTGATCACTGTGGTTTGTGTTTCGGCCTCTGAGGCTAGAGGTGTGATTTTCGGAGTTGATTCTTTCTGTTCTGCTAAAGCACTTTGTTAAGCGCTTTATTTCTTTTTTGGCTTTTGCAGCCTCTTTACGGAGTTTTTTGATTACCTCCTTTTGTCTCCAGAGTTCTTGGAATTGAACATGTATGGTGTCTAAATGTTCCTCCTTACACTCAATACTTAACAGTGCTAGATCCGCGTAGAAGTAGCCTGACGGTACATCGTCTGTGTCGTAATCAGTCATCACGAGCAACAAGGATCACTACGTTCACTAAACGTTTATCACACCTTAAAATCGCTATCAGAGAGATGTGTACTCTCTGAAGACTCAGACTAGACTCCTGCTGATCGTTATCAACAGCAATTCATTCGTGACATTGACGCTCTAAAGGAAAAAAGCATATA
This sequence comes from Cosmopolites sordidus, assembly GCA_031761425.1. Taxonomy (NCBI): domain Eukaryota; kingdom Metazoa; phylum Arthropoda; class Insecta; order Coleoptera; family Curculionidae; genus Cosmopolites; species Cosmopolites sordidus. Next base: position 109,707 of record JARFXV010001590.1, read on the forward strand.
CTGACAAGAGCCGAAGGGAAGTCATTCGCTTCAGGACGACGCACAGACACATACTGCCAAAAGGGCTCTGAAAACGATGAACAAGTTGGGTCGGAAAATTAGTCGTACCTGGATTATTCTCTGGACCCCTTCAAATTGTTCTTCAATTCCCTGCAATATCACCTAGTTGGTACCTATCCTCACCTCAACACCCTCCAAGAAGCCCAGACATAAAAAATCATCAAAAACATCAAAACCATCGAGTATTTTCTGCGATTTGGCAGTTAAATGAAAGGCGGCAAAAGTGTATAAAAAGTGAGGGAAATTACTTCAAAGATTCAGTTTGATTTACTTTTTTTATAAATAAAAAGTTAAAGGTAGCTAGTCAAAAAAAGGCCGAGAATCAATCTTCACATCACAACAGTTGACACATGCATTATTTTTTCATCATAAGTAATCTTTATTTTAGAAAAATATATCGATTTTGCGAGGTAGCGCAATGTCACGCTCCAACAATCACGCCGAAGAAGAACACGGGTCTCTTTCGGAAAGCGCGGTATGGACGCGTTTTCCCGTGGAAAAGCGGGCGCCGCGGGCCAAGTTTTCCATCGCATTAACCGAAAAGGCAACTTCACTTATACAAGATTAATACAAAAAGACGGGTTTCCGGGTCAAATTCTAATATGCTTTTAGCGCAGATTGCGCTCTAAGTGCATCCTTCTGAAATATGCATACGTTACTTGGGGAAATTTGGATTCTTTTTGGCAAACGGAAAATTCAGCATACATGAGCATCGTCTAGATGGTGCACAAAAAATATATTCCAATTTGAATTCAATTAAAAACATATTAGACCTATAATTAATCACCAGCATTTGAAAACTGCTACTCAAAGTGCATAATATAGAGTGATTTTTTTAGTGCGTCCGAACTTCACTTCAGTAATTTCAAATAAAACAACAACTAAATTAGATGCCTCGAAACTATTTATTTTATGTGACATAGAATAAAGATTATATCTAGAATGAAAATCAAATTATTTCCTGATGATGGTCATGGTCAGCGAACCGTGCGTACGTCGAAAAGTTTAAACCAAGTAATTTGACATTTAGTGATGCATCTATTTGAGATAAGTAATAGAGAGATAAGTTGAGAGAGACAAAATAAAATTGTAAGGATAAATTAGTACTTTGTGTTGTCTAAAACTGAAGAAACTTTCTTCAAAAGTCACCGTTTAACGATTCTGTAGTGGCACTGGTAGTGGCACTGTAGACCTTTTGCTTCGAAGTGCTTCTTGTGCGAATAACTTTTGTTGGGTTTCGCCCATTTTGAAAAAACCCAATCAGTCGACTGCTGTTTCCTTTCGATCACCTGTAAAGAAATTATCCATGACTTTTGACTTACCACGATTGTATTTTTTGAGCATTTCTTTGCACCAATCGACACGAGTTTTTTTAAGCGATTGCCAAATTATGCAGAATTCAACGCGCACAAATCTTTTTCACGGCAAAATGTTCATATAAAATCTTATGTATGCTTGTCATATTAATGCCCAGGGATGCCTCAATCTCATCGTATGTCACATGACGACCTTGCTTTATCAATTCGCGTACACTATCGATGTTTTCTGGTACAGCAACCGATTTTGGACGACTTTCTTTAAATTCGTCCGTGATCGAACGACGATCACGATTGAATTCACTAAACCAGTGATATACAGTGGTTTTAGATGGCGCTTCATTGCCAAAAGTTGAAGTCAATTGATGTATGTACTGTTATTGAGATAATCCACGTCGAAAGTCGTAGGAAATCATCGCACAAAAATTCTCACGAGTTAATTTAATTTTTTGACTGAGATGAAATTTTCAAGTCACTAAATAACACAAAACTGACAAAATATTCTAGTGTCTAGCAACACCATTGTTGTTAATTCCAGATACATCCAGAAACAGCAACCATCGTATTTATTATGTGATTTGTACACTACCTTAACGTCCACTTTTTTCAAAATCTTGTCTAGTCCTCGTGTTAATTGGACATCAAACAGTATTACCATGAATTTATTTTTGTTCTGTTCCTTTTGAAAAGTTGAAAGAAGATGCTTTCAATAATTGTCTAAACATATATTAGGTGTACTGAAAAGTTACGTTCGTTCCGCTTACAAGTTTCAACAATCTTTTTTTATTTGGGTCTTCCTTTTTATCACTGAATGTATACCTACTGAAACTAGCAAATGAACTAAAACGAAGATGATACATGTTAGTAGAGTGAGACGCGATTGTGTATTCATGGCTACTGATAAAGTTCATTTAAACCACTATATTTTGTACGAATTCCGATAAGGATCAAATTCTTCAGAAACGTGTAGAAATGTGTTGAAAGTATTTGATGAAGGTACAGGTTCTGATAGAACATGTACCTTCGTACCCACGTAACAGGAGATGGTTCGAAAAATTTCAAATAGATAATTTCGAACTTTCAGATTAGCCCCGCTCTGGGCGACCATCTTTGATTAACGACGATACTGTCAAAATCATTAAAAAAAGAATAAAACAATTTTTTACTTTGTTATCTATCACTTTTATTTTTAAACAAAATTTGTGTGACTATAGTTTCGTAAAACGACTTTACATTCTCAAACACTACTTTAAAACTAAGGTTTTACAGCTGTTTATATATTCTATATACCTAATTTTATACTTTTATTGGGGTTAATTTTTTTTAATATTTTAAATATTGTAAAAAAAGTCGTTTTACGAAACTAAAGTCACACAAATTTTGTTTAAAAATAAAAGTGATAGATAACAAAGTAAAAAATTGTTTTATGCCTTTTTTAAAAAATGAACTATAACAAAGTAACGGACAAATCAATCAATAATGTCAAAATCATGATAGAACAAAATCGTTTTTTGACAACATCGGAGCGGAAAGGCTTAATTCAACTCAACAAACCATTTCGGACCATATTCGGAAACTAGGATTGTGGAAACTAGGATTGGTGTGGATTGGTGTGAGTTAAGTGAGAATAATTTGAATGGTCGAGTCAACATATGCACATCTCTACTTGCGCGGAACAAAATCGAACCCTTCTTAGACCAGATGATAACTGGGAATGAAACGTGGGTTGCCTATGAAAACATCGTAAGGAAAAGGGCATATTGTGAATCCGCAAAACGTTTCCCCTCCTCTAAACCGAAGTTGGGCTTGAGTAAAAGACTACTATTATATGGTGGGCATTCGAGGACCAATACATTTTGAGGTGTTGAAACCGAACGAAAAGCTAAACTCGGAGAGGTACTGCCAGCAATTGGATAATTTAAAAACAGCACTTCAAGAAAACAAGCTGGCAATGTTCAATAGGAAGGACATCATACTGATTCATGATAATGCTAGACCACATTCTGCTTTGGAGACTCGTCAGAAACTCGCAGAGCTAGGTTGGGAAATTCTGTCGTATCCACCATATTCGCCGGACCTAGCGCCATCTGATTATCACTTGTTTCTGCCCTTACAAAACTTTTTGCAGGGCAAAAAAAATCAAAAACGGAGAAGATATCAGAAAAGGACTGGTTCAATTTTTCGCCTCTACGGATAAGGCATTTTTTAAAAACGGGATATACAAATTGCCATCACGCTGGCAAGAAGTCATAAATAGTAATGGGAATTATATTATTCAGTAAAGTTTATTTAAGGTTTGAAAAATATATTAATTTGTTTATTTCCAAAAACGGACATAAGACTGAAGATTTTCCGGTAGACCTAATATTATCTATTTAATCTAAAGTTTGGTGCTTCACACCAAAGATTCTATTTTTCAAGTCAAAAAATGGCTAAGCGTTTCGCACCTAATATTTTTGATACTATTTTAAAACACTTAAGGATTTTATAGGTCAGTTTTTCGAATTTTTCATCTCTCTCTGTGACTCAAAGGGCAGCATGCATCTTTTACGCGTCGGAACAGAAAAATAAAGAGACCCGCTCTGAAAGTTCATGTTTCTTTCATGTTCGTAATTGTATCAAAGAGAAAAAGTGGCAGAAGAGCAAATTGTGTTTTTAGGGGCCGTTTTTTTCTTCTCCACCTACCTTTAAGCATAAAAAAGTTGTATTTGTTTGCTACTTCATTCGGTATTTTCTTCTTTTGCTTTATTGTCGCGAATATAATTTTTTTATGATTAAAAGCAGATTGTCGAATAATATAAAACGAAATATAAATATTCACTTTGTCACCAGGCTTATCTGGAATAAAACTAATGAAAAAAAACAGGACTTATTATTCAAAAAAAAAATCAAAAGCGTTTTGCGTAACTTTGTTACCCTTATCAATAAACCATTAAATTTAAATGTATGCCAGGATGATTCGGCATGATTTCTGCTTATCAGAAAATTATAAACAAGTGAGTTATGAAGATCGGTGAAAAGTCCTGTTGGACACAGAAATGGCGCAAATTAACCAAATGATTATGACATTTGTCAAATGTAATTCGGTAGATGATGTGATGCGAAGTGTCAGGCGTGTGAAATTGATGAGATTCAAATCCGAACTATTATAACGTATCTTGTTTTATGGTCATACATTCCACCCAGTGGCGGCTCGTGAGGGAGGGCGTTAGGGCGCCGCCCCTCCAGCATTTATTACAGTAAATAATTTTTCAGTTCAAAAGACCATATTTTATTTCCGTTCAGTTTCTTTCGTTTAACTCATTTTCCTGGTTTACCTCCTGTATAGACATATTCAATAAGACGAAAAGTAAAAAGGAGGAAGGGGAAAGTAAAACAATTTTTCAGCAGCACTATTTTCTTCTACGTCCTCCAACTTTAAAACCCCACGAGCCGCCACTGATTCCACTGGAAATAATGAACGCTATGGACATTTCAATACCGCTTTGACCGACAACATCGACCCGATGTTCGTCCCGAAAAATCACAATGTCTTATTAAATGATCGGCGACTGAAGTAGTGACCATACCCACTTCATTTTATACGATGTGTTGGATATCAAAAAGTTATTCGCTCGATAGGTGCAACGCTTGTTAACAGTCGACCAAAAACGCATTCGAATGAACACGTTTCTAAACATACTTATACTCGATTCTGCTTGGTTTATTCGCCTTATTGTAACAGTAGATATAGATTCACCATTATACACCAGAGATGAAGTAATAGCCCAAACAATGGATGGGAGCAGGCTAAAATGCGTCAAAGAAAGGGGTAACGATTTTATCTAATTTTAGAGCAAAAATCGCCGAGTGATAAAGTTAAACAGCGATTAAGTTGAATAAAATGTAATATAATATCTGATGTATGTAATATATTTAATTAAAAAAAATTAATTAAAAGTTTAATTAAAAATAATAATTACAGTCTACATACATGTAATTTTATTTTTACTAGACCTTGAAAAAATTATCCAGGACTACCCAGACTTCCCCTACCAAATAAAGAGTCCAATTAGAGTGTCAGAATTTTAAAATGAGGCACCTACAGCTGATAAACCGGTATTGTTTACTTTATTTTGAAGAACAAATGATGGCATTAACTCTAAATTAAATGCAAACTACAAAGTAACTAAAAAAATATAATAAATATTGAAAATCTTGTAACTGCAGTCGATTTAGAAGCACATAGACAGATTCAGCACATTTCAAATGGTCGTTCGTTCAAAAACGATCGACGATTTTTTGAAATATTTGAATGGTTTTAAAATAAAAAAATTATATAATTATCAATGACATTTATTCATATATAATATGCAAGTACAAAACAAAGAAAAACAATGAAATATCTGAATGCATTTATATGTTCATTAATCAGAATCTGAAAAGTACTGGCTAAAATCACTGCTGTCATCTTCAGTACTTATAAGTAACGGAAGAACTTCTTTTCGATGAAATATATGCTCTCTTGTCTTACCATTTCATTATTTCATTTTCTATATGCTTAATCGTATTCTTCCATATCTCAGGAGTAACACTGTGAAGTGTCTCAGGCCATATGTTTATGCAGTCTTGTGTATTACCATCTCTACCCATGTGTTTATTACAATAATATTTTACAATTCCCCATATAAGTTTAATTGCGTTAAAAATGCAGTGGTATGGGGGCATACGTAAAACTTTGTACCCATATTCTTCTGCTAAATTGTCTACTAAATATTTCAGGGCTGATTTATTTCTGAAGAGTATCCACTTATCAAATATATATCAAAATAATAAATAGGAAATATATCATAATAATAAATTTGCTTGTGGTACCTACTCTGCTACAATTCTTAATAGCTCAGTTTTAAGCATTTCGATTTAAAATGCTATATTATTATTGGTTAAGAACCTTGAATGACTGCTTTTTTAATCCACGAGCGGGTTGATTAACATGCTAAGATAAAGAGCATTATGCATAAAAATTGAAGATGGCTCACTTAACTTTTTTAGTAATTAGTTTTCAAATCATTTCAAGAAATGTTCTTAATTAATTTCACCATGGTTATGTGTAAGCTATTTTTTTGACGAACATATGGTCTCTGCATCCTCAGTAAATCCATCTTCACTGCCAGCATGAAGTATGATGTATCTAAAATAAAAATTTTCAAGCAAAACTTTTCTAATTTTTTGTCTTCAACTTTGATGGTTTTTACACTCCTCTTATATTATTTAACATTTATACTTATATTATTTAACATATTATTTAACATTTATACTTACTACTATACTATATATTTTACTATATATTTATACTTATATTATTTAACATATTAACAACTTATATTATTTAACATTTAAGTTACATTATTTAAGTTATATGCTATCCTGAAAATTAAACTTTTCCACCTTTTGTGAATGCAATAACCTCCAAACATCTCAATATATATCAAGAAATAAAATGTGAAACTCGACAACGTCGCATATGCTGCCAACCGAATTCAGCCGTTAAATTTGAAATTTATTGAATACATTCCATTTGATTCTTTTATTATTTATTTTATGTAGTGGTATTTCTGCTGGTCTTCAATAGCGCCTTCAATGACTTGCTGATTTTGTTTTGTACAGGCTTATTCGACGTTTACGGTACGACTAAAACAAATGGTATCTGTATGTCATGGACCGCGCTACGTGATGAGCCTATAAAAGGCGCCTAAAGATGGGAAATACTTGTGAAGTAGATGTAAGATTTTATGACCAAAAATGTATCAAGTGCGGTCAATTCGAAGTCGCGCGACTGCTTGAAAGTTAAAAAATAAGGTCCTATCGCCCCTTTAGTCTAAAAACAGCATTAAACAGTGACTTTCTGATGGTGAAGATGTAAATCCTGCACCACTTGAAGATTTTCATAAGTTCTGTGGTTATATTTGTTTACCAGGTCATTAAGCCAGAAGAGCTACTCGTCAGAATACATTATTTTTCTCCCAAGTGGTGGTCGCCTTCCAGCTTCTCTAGAGTCCGATTCATGTATCGTGTATGTTTCCAGGGCGGATTGACACAATATATTGAACACAGCAAACCATGAGTGACATTTACATTTCAGTGTTGGCGCATTACGTTTCAAAATTCTAATATGCTTATTGGGAAACTGTTTATTTAGAAACTTAATCGACACCATCGCTGATTAAATTTATCTGGACCTGGCGAAATCCGAAAATAGTTAAAGTGAATTTTAAACTCCAAACGTCGAAAATATTTGCAAATTAATTATGTTAATTAACAAAACATGTATCTGTAAATCGAACGTTTCGGTTGTGAGAAAATATCGAAATTATATAACAATTAATTGATTTGAAATTATTTATGGTTATAGAAGTTCAAAATATCAATATGATCTTTTTACTATTTCACCAGATAGAAAGACTCGCATGGCTAAATTTAACTATAAATATCCGGCATATAGTCCAGACTTAACATCTTTTGATTGTGCTATTAGGTTCTGAACTTAATCCTCGGCCCCTACGTTTCATCAACTGCAGAGCCTAATCAGTATTTTTTCTCGCCGTGTAGTTACTTTAAAGCTTCAAAATCATTCCATCATTCGGCTTCCATTATTCAGCTTCAAAACGAGATATAATATTCAGGCCTACTGTGAACATAACCTGAAAAATCCGTTGTCGACACGATGTCGCTCGAAAAGCAACATTTGAGGTACTGACTTCTTTTCGCCTTTCAACAAATGCTGTGAAAGCTCAACACCTGATTTATGTTGCTTTGAGAGAATATTGTTTCAAACGGTACTTGTAAAAAGAGGTACCAGTAATTCCTAACTAAAAATCTTGACTTAAATGATACAGAATATCTGGGATAGCCAAAGAAAATTGAGGATGAAGAATTGAAAGCACTGCTGGAAGAATGTCCTGTCGTACACTACTAGAGCTCGGAAGCTTTGATATTGTAGTTTTGTTATTCCCCAGTGACAAACCGTCACCATATGTAATTGTTAAAGTTTTTAAAGAATCATATGTGACCCAAAAACAATCAAAAAAATAGCCCCTCTAAGAAAAACGAGTAAAAAAATGTATAACAGTAGGGGAAGGTGGGGTAGGTTGAGACGCCACAAAAGTTCACTGAGTAAAATATCGAAGAGTTTATTTTACCATTGGAAAACTAGGAGCCATACCAACACTTCGATAATAAACGTTTTTCGATGTTTTAAAAGCCCAAAAAAATATAGCCAATTTTCTAATGATCTAGGACCCTTCAGTCGAAGCGGACAATACTTGAAATTGCCAAATGAAATTTTAGCGAAACGTCGTGACTCTTCACAGAATCAACGGATCGACACCCGGAATGATTTAGAAACATTATCTATCTAGTTATTCCCTGAGACCACAGATATAGAAAAAACAGTTTTAGAGAATTGTGCCTTTTTTCTGATTTGGAATAAAAAATTCTCTTAATTTATATCTCTATATTTATATATATATATATATATATATATATATATATATATATATATATATATATATATATATATATATATATATATATATAAAATTTCTATATTTAAATTTAAAATTTCTATATATATCTCTATATTTATATATATAAAATTTAATATCTCAGATCTCATCAACGTATAATTATAAATAAAGTAATTGTTTATATTCAAACTAATACCATATATGACTTAAATGCTCGGTAAATTAATTCTAGAAAATTAATATTGTCTTAGAAACAATGTAAAAATAAGTTTAAATAAAATATATAAGGCCCCGCCACTCTTTTTTTATTTTTTATGATTTTTTTTTTATAGATTGACCCTCGTATTGAGATTTTAAAATTATTTTGTACTTAGTCTTGGTTGTTTATACCCTCTGCTGTGTCAATTAAAGCGTATCGAAACTGTACGTATATACAATGTTTAGCGTTATTTTAATTCAGTGGTCACCATTTCGTCGATTAGTTCTGCTTAAATTGTAGATCGATTAACAAAAAAAAAAGCCCAAGTACCATTTTCGTCAGTTACCCCCTGTCGCCGCGTCCCCCAGCTACACGCCATTGTTCTGTCGAAGTTGGAGTGCTGACGAAATATTTGAAATTCAAATGGGGGTCAGACCGATTCCGCTCGAAATTAATTTCAATTTCGACTCCACAGCCGGCTTGATTGAGAGTTTAATTAGCGAATAACAATATCTTAAGCGGCGGATTCCCATGTAAATTTATTTAATTAATTTTTCGACGGGGTGTGGTGGCGATGCGGCCGAGGTCGCGACCCCCCTTATCAGTGGGACGAGTTTAATAAAACGGTCATTATCTATTCTCTGGCTGAGATTTATTTTGTTTGTTTCGTTTCGTTTTTTGTAGGAGGAGGAGACAGTCTTTTTTATGAAAAAAAACAACTGATTTATTCGTTATAGTACTTCTACTTTGTTTATGCATTAATTGTTTGGCCAGATCTGACAAAGAATCGCCCTCCAGTCAGGTCACTAACCAGATTAGTTAATGCTTTTTAGGATGCTTTCTGAGATGTCTTCTACATTATCCATTCGCTAGTGGATAGAATTTTTATAAATCTAAAGATTATGCACGAATCAATATAAGATGTTCTTTTCGGAGTTTAATCCATAGCTAAAACACATTTTTAATTCGAACAAAAATATACTAATACAAAAAATCTAATTCTAATTAAAAAATTATATAAACTCATCGGCAAAGGTCTTGCACCCCCTTATTTATCTAAAAAATAAGTCTATCTCAATATGGCGTCTATGCGCAATAAGAGCTAACGAATTTATTTATCAGAAAAATTAATAAACATAAACATGCCAAAAATATCTTTGGATTTTTTATTAACTTTTGCCAACAATGTATTTATACAATGTTTTACTACATCAGTTTATTTGTGTTAATCGTACAGTATAGCAACAAAAATGCCTGGGGTTGAAATTTCTGCCTTTAATAGGGTACGAATTATTGCCTTGTACCAAGAAGGTTTCTTGCGACTTCAAATTGCTACTATCAAGTATTATTAGCAGAACAGTTCAAAGATTTGAAGAAACTAGTGATGTTGCCTCACTACCCAGAAGTGGGGTTACAAATGAACGACAAGATCGTTATCTTGCTCAATATGCACGAAGAAACCGCTCAGTACCGATTAGAGCGATACAATTTCAGTTCCAACGGACGTACAATCGTGCTATATCAAGGCGTACGGTTTCCAGAAGATTTTTCAATGTTGAACTGCATCGCAGACGTCGAATTAGAGTTCCCCTGTTAAGGTACCAATAAAGGCAAAGGCGTTTTTAATGGGCCAGAGAGCATCAAGCCTGGTTAGTGCCTCAATGGAGAAACGTCGTTTTTACCGATGAAACAAGAATTGGTTTAATCAGCGATGATTATCGTCAAGGGGTTTGTAGGGAGGTATGAAGACAGCATCGCCTTAATACAGCTATTGAATTACATCAGGGCCAGAATATAAAAACATAAAAACAACGTAAAAAACAAACAAACCACTTCCACTCTGTTTCAGCACCATCTATAAACAGGACATAAAATCAATTTTGAAGGAGCCAAAGAAATAGCGAATATTGAAAACTACAAGATCCGAATCAGAGAAGCCCTTGAAATATAAGAGAGGGATTTACCATTAAACACCAAATCACTTTTTTTAAACTGCTCGACGCACGTTTTGCTAACCATGTTAGCATCATCAGGAGATGATTTAATCTGTAATCTTTAAATTATCTCCTGATGATGCTAACATGGTTAACGAAACGTGCTATATATATATATATATATATATATATATATATATATATATATATATATATATATATATATATATATATATATATATATATGTCACCCTCATTATTTCTTTTAGCTCTAGACAGAAAACACGTCAATTTAGATATCGAGAGGGAAGTTCAAAACCAATGTCCGTTATATTTTGTTTCACCTCCTTACCTCCAGTCACCTTTACCTAAAAATTATAAATAGCAACCCCTATCTCGAATATCGTCTTGAAAATCCTGATTAAAGAGTGAGAATTACGTTCTCGTAATAGTGGGAGAAATATATTTTAAAAATTATTTAACGTAATCGCAACACTGTGTTTACAATGATTGTAGCCAAGGGTTTATAGTCCGAGGGGGGTGCTGGTTTGGGTTTGTCGGAAGCTGATGACCGTGGTTCGGAACCCACGTTAAGCTGTAGGTCCAGTCGCTAAATAGCCTAGTTGCTGATGCGCCTCTAACCCAAACACTTTACTTTTACTTTACAATGATTGATTTAATTTTTTTTACGCACACCCTTTTCTTTTCCTAATATAAAAAGTAAGATAAGACACTTTTTCTTTTTACTCGTTGCCCATTTGTGTTTTAATGCACACTTTATTCCTTATTGCAGCTAAAATTAAAAGCAATTGTTATCAGAAGTGACAATATTCAACTGTTTATCAAGTGGTACGAGTTGCAGTGACAGATATAGAATTTAACGATGTGTACAATAGAAAATGGAAAATATTTTTATTTGTGGTGCTCGACTTTTTAATGAAAGGCATCCGGACAAAAATATAGGACATCAATACCTAATAAAACTTGTTCAAAAATTTGAAGAGACTGGCTTTGAGTACGCAAGAAAGTGAATTTTAAATCACAAACAAATAAAAACTTTTGGCCATTTCGCTGTTGATCCAACTACTTCAATTCCAAAATTCGCTAAGTTAACAAATATCTCCATTGGTTCCATACACAAAATTGTAAAACAAAACAAGTTCTTTCCTTACAAATTTAGTATTCTTCAGCGAAGATGATTTTGACAGAAGGATTCAGTTTTGTGAAATAATGACTGGATGAATCCAAAATGATCCAAATTTAATAAAAACTATTTTTTTCAGTGATAAACCAAACATTTTTCCTTAATAGCTTTGTAAATTAACATAACTGGAATTTGTTTAATTGTCCGATTTTCGGAATTAACGACGGCTAAGTCTGGTTCGATTACTTTGAGAGCTTATCCGAGCTTAACTGATGAGTTCTTAAAGAACGAAACTGGAAAAGGACTAAAGGACTAAAGGGCTGTTTTTTATGCAGTTTATAACTTTCGTAACTTGTATTTTTTGACACAAGAGCTGCTCATTGAAGCACACAGTAGGTCCAGATAATTTTGGGATGCATTCTTTTTTACTTGAAGGCCTTCAATCCATTTATGGTAATTTTTTTTCCAAATAAGTGTTTATCTTATAGTATTTATATCGAAGTATTTATATCAAGAAAACTAACACAAACGGCCGGACTTTAAAACCGTGAAATATGGATCGCGGGTAAAACCGCGTCACAATTTGTAACCAATAGAATTTAATTAGCAATTTGTGTTGAGGCCTTCTTTTTCTATTTCTTAGTATTAGAGCAACAATACATACTACTCTGTTGAAATCCATCTTCAAACTGTGAAAATCATGGGCGGTTTCGCAGTTTTTAATCGCAGTGCATGCGTCTCGAGCGGTTTCGCGGTTATAGCGGTTAACCGCTCGCTGAAAAAAACCGTAGTGCGGCCTCGGCCTTATATCGAGTGAGAGTAAATGTTTTAAAAAATAGGTTTTAAAGTTTAATTTTATGTTATGAAAGTTTGTTTATATTATGTAAATTACATTTTTGTTAAACTTTGCGCGTCTCCATTTACACTTTGAAAATCGGTGCCTTAAGCTGTAGGTCCGGATACTAAATAACCATAATTGTTACTGCATCTCTAACCAATTAAATTACCGTATTTTTACGATGGGCCTTTCAAATCTGATTTGATTCTTCAAACATTCTCCATCAAAACATATTTGGTGCAACATACAAAACATATTGTATCTATGAAAATTGTAATAAAAATTTAATCTTCGAGGTAGTCTTCCTCACTTTCTATACACTTTTGCCACCTTTCAAGAAAATAACACTTGGTAGTTTTGATGTGATAAAATTATTGAGGCTTTTCTCGACTTCTTCAAGAAATGTAAAGCGGTTATCAACCAGAGACTGATTGCAGTGATCGAAAAGGATAAACATCCGAAGGGGCTAAGTCTAGATAATACACCTGGTGCGATAAATTTACTGAATATCTCACGATTTTCACCTCTTTGGATTATCCTAGAGGATGCACTTTTTGTCACAGGTCGCAATCTTACGAAACTAGTTCTTTTTCTTGAATCTGGAAAGCAGTAACGCAACAGCATCTGCTCTTGTTCTCAGCTCAAAGTTCAACCTCAACCAAAGTACACGACAAAGATTTTCATCCAACAGTACTTTGAAGTCTTCACCTTCCAGTTCTTTCCAACTGCTTCAAATGCTTGACAAAGATTTTTCTAACAGTATAATCAATATCAAAAAATATAGAGCGGCCCTGGTATCAATCGAACGCCCCTTTAATTCCCCAATGTCTTAACCACCGACTAATAAAATAACGAGTTAGACACGGCTCTCGAAAATAAAGTATTTCCCGAAGTATTATTATATTCGCCTCACAAGACAAAGCTCACTCGGTACGGCTGAAGTCACAAAGACGCACAGCACAAACCCAAAAACGAATTACCAATTAATGCCTGGAAACGTGAAATTCCGATTACGTCTCCGATGAATTAATATTTCGCTTATTATTTCCGATTACAAAGGTTCGTTTTTATTTCGTTTAGTTTTAAATAAAATATATTGTTTTCTGGGTAAATAAAAGGCAAATAAAGAGGTCTCTTGGGGAACTAACAATCAAGCTTTGGTAATTTTGAACTGAATCGAATTTAATATAAATTTTAAATACATTCAAGAGATATCAAGTATTTTATTTAACATACCAGGTTATTAGGCAAATAGGCAATTAAAAGGTAAAAAATGATCGCGAATCATCTTCAAAGTATGCGCCATCGCTAGCTGCACATTTTTTCCATCTCCTTGGTAATAAAACAACGAGTTAGACACGGCTCTCGAAAATAAAGTATTTCCCGAAGTATTATTATATTCGCCTCACAAGACAAAGCTCACTCGGTACGGCTGAAGTCACAAAAACGCACAGCACAAACCCAAAAACGAATTACCAATTAATGCCTGGAAACGTGAAATTCCGATTACGTCTCCGATGAATTAATATTTCGCTTATTATTTCCGATTACAAAGGTTCGTTTTTATTTCGTTTAGTTTTAAATAAAATATATTGTTTTCTGGGTAAATAAAAGGCAAATAAAGAGGTCTCTTGGGGAACTAACAATCAAGCTTTGGTAATTTTGAACTGAATCGAATACAATATAAATTTTAAATACATTCAAGAGATATCAAGTATTTTATTTAACATACCAGGTTAATAGGCAAATAGGCAATTAAAAGGTAAAAAATGATCGCGAATCATCTTCAAAGTATGCGCCATCGCTAGCTGCACATTTTTTCCATCTCCCTGGTAATTTGCGGATGCCCTACCAGAAAAACCGTACATCTTTTGAGGTGGTCCAGTCCTAAAGCCATTTTTCAACATCTCTGTAATTGTGTTTCATGGAATGTGCGTGAGATATCAATGAAAACAAGTAATAGCCGAAAGGGGCCAATTCTAGTGAGTACGGTGGGTGGGGCAAGAGTTCCCAGCCAAGCTTTGCGATCAATGCACGGTTCAAATTGATTATTTGTTGATGGTTGGCGATGACACCCTTCTGATCCCACCAAATATACAACACGTTGATGGTTATCCTGGGTCAATCCATGATTTTCTGCGTTTTGGATTCTCAAAATATATAGGGTTGACCTGGCCGTTCTTTGTCTCTCAAGTCGAAATCATCACGTTTGAATCGTCTAAGCCAACGCTCACAAGTATCTTGCATTGGGACATTGTCATCACAAGGTTCCACAAGTATACGCAAGACAGCTTTTACTCGCGTTTTTCTTTTAATTTAACATGAAAAGCAGTACCTGCCGCAAATGCTCTTTATTTGGCTTGAAACTAAACATGTTAACAACACGAAAAAAATATGCCGCTAACTCGAAATCGTTTAAGTAGCAACAAAATAACAAGAGATTAGACTGTGAACCGACCCTTTTTCCAGCCCCACCTCTTAAATTGATTATTTGGTTAGATACACACTAAAAAAATTCAGATTAAAGGAACGTAAATCAAAAATTCAATATTTCTAAATAAACAAACTGAGATGTTTTGCACTGTATTTAAAAATTTTTAAACTTTTTAAAATTTCTATAACAATTGTTAACAAACATTAAAAAAAGTGAAAGTGTCTGGCTTCGTCAGGGACTAAAAATTAATTAACAATTTAATTCGAAGGAATATAAAAGTTTTTTAAAAATAGGCGTCAGGGAAAAACAGAGAAGAAGCGAGAAATGATTTAACATGTTCATTCGTTTCCGGATTAATATCGGAAAAAATGGAAAAAAAAGATTTACACTCATCGTCGGAGGGGCTTTATAAATTTAACGAGCCCAGTGTTAAAATCGGCTGTAATCCTTGTTGTTTCCGATACTAATCCTCTCCCGGTCCGACAAATTTAACACTCCGACTAAAAAAAAGGAGATTTTTCAATGTGGGAGGCACCTGAAATACCTATATAGTTTATAATTATTATATACCTATATCAGTTTATAATTATTTTTATTCATTTTTCAATAATTTCGTTAATTCGCTGCATTTATAAATATTAGTTTCTCAATTTGTTACTAGGCGTTTTTTAATTACCTTTAACATTTATATGTGGATTAAATAATTGAATTAAATTATTTTACAAAAATATGCAAATGAAATAATTAGATTTTAGTAAAATTAATTGACATTTTCTAACTGAAGGTAATTTTAAAATTTGGTTTATTTAATTAATATGATTAATTTGTGAATTATTTTCAAGAATATAGAAATATTAGCTTAATGAATAGCTAATATTTTTTTATCATTTTTTGTCATTTTTTTAAATTAAAATTTACATAACCCCTTCTAAAATTCAAAATTATAATAAACAGAAAATCATAGAATTAGGTATTCGAATATGAAACGAAATCAGTTGGTACGTCTTCTTGTTTGTATTCGGTTTATAGTTTCCAATTCTGGTGAATTCAACATATTCTGACAGGGACATATAATTTTTTGATGCCTTATTTTTAAATAAGGAAACTTTTTTGAAAGGAGTGTATTCATCGTATGTTTTCTTATATAGGTAACTACCAAACTCTTCAATACGTATTAATTATATGCCATCTCTAAATGGAACTTTTTCATTCAGTAGGTTGTTTTTTTTTATTTCCCAATCCCATTTTAGTTGGTAAGCTATCCACATCACGAAAGTACTGTTCCATATTGTTAACCGTTGACTGTTTTGTGCATGCTGTTTTAATGATCTGTCTATATTGTTCCGGGGTAAGTATAGTACTGTGTTTTCTTAGATTTTTTTATATACGCCCAAAATCTCTATCTTAGTCTCAATATGTATGTCCTACCTCTGGAAATTTGTGATCAATCCCCTCAAAGGTGAAAAATCACATGAAAAGTCTTGTTTTTGCCAGAGCATGAGTCGGACCATACTGTAAGATATTTTCTTTTTTTTGCATTTTCACAAGTTTGTGCGAAATTCCATAAACAGCTTAAAACTTCTGCACTACCTCTACCGGCTACATCTTCAGTCCACGTTTACATTATACTTTGGTGCCCTTCAGTCGTGATTATGTGTATACCTAAGTTGTACAACCAAATTTGCCTTGACGTAGTAATTTTGGATAAGGGCATGGTCTGCTGTAAGTCAACCGTTATGTAACATTAGTTTTTGTTTTTCAAAAATTTTTTTTCGATCTTTAGACATCAACCGAAACTCTAACTGAAGTTTTAGATTATCTTCGTGTGTCATATTTGATTTCCCATA
The DNA here is from genome assembly GCA_031761425.1 of Cosmopolites sordidus. NCBI lineage: Eukaryota > Metazoa > Arthropoda > Insecta > Coleoptera > Curculionidae > Cosmopolites > Cosmopolites sordidus. Next base: position 126,984 of record JARFXV010001590.1, read on the forward strand.
ACCAATTTTCCTACAGGTATCACTCTTCGGATGAGTAAATGACAAATTGAACTTGGCCGAGAAAATTTTTACATAAGTTGATTTTTCTGATTAAAAAATTGTCTGGTTTATTCTGTTGTTTGCATTTTTAAACATATAATCTATACATGTGCGACATATTCAAATATGGGGCTAAATATCTTTTATGTGGATTACTGTTTCTAGAATAATGGGACTCTTCGGGGGGAAATTGATTAATATGATCTATAATAGCCTGCTCCACAGCATGGCTCATCTTATGTAGCCTTGTCATATGTCGTCCACGTGCATCTTGAGAGGGAACTGATTGTCCAGACTTTAGTTTTCCGTTAATGATGTTCACTTTTTTACGGCTACTTTTTTACAGAGTACAAAATGCTGTTTTACATGCATAAATTTGTTGATTGTCCAAAATGAGTGAGTATTTAAAAGAATGAGATTTATGTTTAAAAACGTTTTTACGCTGGCGTGCAACTTCCACTGGAGTGATACGATACTTCTAAATAATAATGAATTTTTTGAATTTGTATCAAGGCTATAAAAATTGTCAAGTATTAAACCATCGTTTTTCTTCGCTAAATTTAGCACTGCAATTTAGCACCCTATAAATTGCTGCGGCACGTTTTTTTCTGAGATTCTCAGATTTTTGGTTTTATAGTTTTTATATGTCATCGCCAAGGGCCATGAAGTGGATGAAGGGGTTATGAGCACATAGCTCCTATTTCCATTGAATTTTTGATACTTAATGCAAGATAGCCCCTTCTACCTGTCTGTATTTGCTTAAAATAATGTAGAATAGAGCCAAATCCTGATGGGGCAAGACACATAATCACAAAACTCTTTCATCTACGACAAAACAGGACATTTTCAGAAAATGTTACTTAACTCCTTCAATTCAAACTTAAACCTTAAAGTAATCTCCCTCACGGTCTATACACTTTCGCCATCTTTGCGGCATCAACGAAACCATTAATAAAGCCATTGAGACTTTTTGTGAATTCCTCAATAGATCTGAAGCAGCTATTACCCATGTGATGTTGCAGAGACTGGAAGAGATGTAAATCTGAAGGAAGCAAGTCTGGAAAATACGCCGGGTGTAATAAAATGTCCTAGTCCAACTAAAACGATCGTGTCCAAAGTCCTCTTTTGCTGTATGTGATCTTGCGTTGTCTTGAAGCAAAATAAGTTCCCTTCGTCCCTTGCACGTATCAAACCTTGCTCCTTGCCCCCAGAGCGTCACTGATCCGAATATGTTGGGGATTATCGTGAACATCGTTTCTCAACCTTTTGAGACAAACACCCATTTTTTTAGTGTCGCGACCCACTAAACAACCAAAAAGTTAAAAAAACGTTGCGACCCCCTTACTATATGTTAATTTATCAAAGTTTTACATCGGCCTGGTAACACGGCAACGATTGGTAATTTTTTCAGTATTGTGATTTATGAAGAATCATTTTTATTTTTAAATGACTTATAAACTCCTATGAACATGTCCACGCGCTTGCGAATCATGAAAAAAACGAATCATCTATTTGTCTTTGTATAAAATTACGATTAGTCAATGACGGATGTATGTATGAATTCCCATCCCTACTACTTATACCGAAATACCGCACACAGCCACAAATACCGAAATATAAGACTTGCATAACCCCTTGTTCTTATATCACTTTTGCTACTTCGAATCTGTGCCTTACACTTGCACGCTCTTGTAAAGTGAACCGCGCGCATCTCGCGCCACACGCCCTCGCAGACAAGACGGATCATTCGTCCCAAGCGTGCTTAGGCAGGTTCGTACAAGCTATGCGCTTTGGTAATAAAAACAAAGGAAATGACGAAAATGTGTTTAATACTACAATTTCTTCTGTCACTCAGTTTTAATAAATTAATAACAATGTGGTAATAAAATAAATTAACAATATTAAATAAAATGGTGAAACAGTACAGAAAAAGACCAGATTCTACAATGAAACATATTTAAAATATGGATTTATTGCCTTGAGTGACAGGCCGCAATGTGTTGTTTGTTATCAAGTTCTGTCTGCCAAAAGCATGAAGCTTTCAAAATTAGTTTGACATCTGAAAACAAAAAACACCCATCTTTACAAAACAAACCATTAGAAGTTTTGGAACAAATTGCTATCAACAAATCAAGCCGTAATGAGACCGCAGCATCCTTCAAGCATCCTATTTAGTAGCATTACGAATGGCCAGAGAGTCTAAGCCCCACACGATTGCGAAAAAGATAATTTTACTCGCTGCCATTGATATGGTCAATGTGCTGATTGAAGTCCGGAAGAAGCAAAAAGTTGAAAACTGACTCAATATCGAAACGTATTAATGAAATGGCGAATGATGTTCATGATTAAATAATTGAAAAGGTTAAATTAATTGAATTTTTTGCTATTCAGTTCGACGAGTTAACAGACGTGTCGAACTTTGCGCTATGTTTGTGTGTTCTGTCCGATACGAATGCAAGGGGTCAATTAAAGAAAATATACTATTTTGCAAATCAATCCCTAGTCGTGCAAATGGCGAAGGACTCTTTAAACTTTTTATTAATGCAACACAAAACGAAAATTTGGGCTTTAATAAATGCATTGCGATATGTACTGATGGTGGGAAAACGATAACGGGAAAAAACAGTGCTGTGCTAGTAAAATTAAAAAATATTTTGCCACATATGGAATGGATGCACTACTTTCTTAACAGAAATGCGCTTGCTACCAAAAAGATGCGAAATCATCTACAAAATGTTCTGTCGGAAGCTGTAAGAAATTGTAAATTTTATTAAAAGCCGACCATTGCAGGCTAAATTGCTTTCGATATTGTGCGAAGAAATAGGTTCCAAATACGACTCACTGCCTTTCCACACTGAAATCAGGTGCTTGTCGCGAGGAAAAGTTCCAACGAGGCTTTTTGAATTCAAGATGAATTGAAAATCTTTTTTACAGATAAAAATAGCTCATTATCAGAGTTTTTACAAGACAGAGAAACTTTATTAATGTTGGCTTACTTGAGTGATATATTTTCACATTTGAATGACTTCAATACGAATTTATAAGGCCGTAACAAAAACATGTTACTAATGACAAAGTCAATGCCTTCATCAAGAAGCTTAGTTTTGTATTATTTTATACGAGATTAGATTAAACGACTTGAAAAACGCAATTTTGATGCATTCATTTTAACTTTACCAAAACCAAACTTTAACTAACCAAAAATATGGATTTAGAGAATTCTGTTATTGAATCGCGTGTTAGAGAAAAAGGCATTTACGCGAATTGAAAATTCAGTTACTGAAATATTTTCCATATAGCAACGATGACTTGTCGAAAAGATGGTTTCTCAATCCGTGTGATGAAAATGTTGTTACAGTTGTTGAATAATCTATTGAGATTCATAACCAACTTATTGAAATATCGGCCGACAAAACTCTACAACTAGAATTTTTAACTCAAGATTTAGATAAGCCTTGGCTTGCACGGCGATGTGAATACGGAAATCTAGTAACGGAAGCTTTGAGAACATTATCCCCTTCGCTGTTTGTTACTTATGCGAAAAAAAACTTCTCGTCTATGGTGGATTTAAAAACTAAATATAGAAATCGTCTATTATCATTGGAAAATAATTTGCTTATGTGTGATGATCAACGCGATTTGATGATCCACGCATAGAAAAACTTTTGAGTGAAAAAGAAAATCAACCGTCGCATTAAATTATTATTTCGAACAGCTTTGGCTATTACTTTATTTAAGTTTATTTATTACGTTGTTATCAGCTGGTAATATTTAATTTTCTAACACTTGTTTTTAAATTAAAAATACTTTAATAAAAGGATGTTTCGTAAACAGGTCTTATTTATTCCCATATTCCTGAACCCCCAGGAATATGGGGGGATTCCTGAGTCCTCCAGGTTAAGAAGCGATGTCATAAAAGATTCACTTTTGGTCACAGGTCACAATCTTATGCAGGAAGTTTTTTTCTTGAACATAGAGAGCAGTGAGTCAGCTGTGAGTCCATAGGCTACCCAACTATTCCCCTTTTGAATTTTTCCTAGTTTGTGTACATGTTTAAATTTGGCTTGCGATGTTACTCGGAGTTCTGACAGTTTACAATAATTTGGTTCCATCAGCCCTTCCAGATCTTCATGTTCCTGTTCTCTTTTTAATGTACCGTACGTTCTACATCATTTAAATCAAAATTTCTAATTAGGAATTACTGGAACCACTTCTTACAAGTACTGTACGAACCAGCATTATCTCCCAAAGCTATACAAGCACAAGCCAAGAAAATCGCGTCTACAACTGAATTTTTAGGTTATATATACAATAAGCTCGTTTTTAAGCTAAAGATTAGAGAGAGATAAGAGCGCTCTGAATTAATTATACAGCGGGAAAAAATGTAATTCGAATAGGTTCTGCAGTCGATGGTTTAAAAATTAAAATGGGTACGTAATAACAAAATATACAAGTAACAAAAAACAAAATATACAAAGCGCATATGAAATCACTATATAAAAAGAAGAAAACATGTCGGTGGGAAAAAATCTTACAAAATCATCTCAGAAATAAAAGAAATGTTATTCATTTCCGAAATAAATCTAACTGCCTGCTTGTGCGGATCTAAATTGTGCACATTTTAGTTAATGCCCACTTATTTATCACCAGTGTACGTAGCCCAGCTACTTGAATCATCCAGTCCCGATTCTTTCTTATTTGAGTGGTATTTCTTATTATTAAGCTTGAAAAAAAAGAGGGGGACGCAGCCCTTAACTTTACGGTCTTTCGGGTCAGTTAATTTTTAAGTGAGGGCAGAGGTTGAGGGCGAAAGAGAGAGGGGAAGAAGGTTAAATTTTACTTAGCTGCGGCTCGTTTGGTTTACGGTTATGGCCCAAGTTGGAAAAATCGTTTCAGATTTTGGGCCGTTTTCACGTGTATTAAGTGGAAGTTATGCATAATTGGAGGAAAGAAAAGCAACCTTCCCGTGACTTCAGTTGGAGATCAGATATTTTCCGGTAATATTTTTTTCACTTGAGTGAGAAAAAAACATGATTGATAGCCGAGGGGCGCAAATTGGGGTTTCGTTTTTTAAGCTGAAGGTGTTTTAGAAAAAGTAACAATATATAAAGGTTATTTCTTGATTATTGTATATTTATAGAACATTACCTTTTATAGGGTAGGTGATAGATTGCTGATTCGAATTCCAAGTATTTTTATTATAAAGTAAATATCAACAAAAAAAATATATTTCAGAACTCACTTTACTCAGTAGCATCATCTGAAACAACGAAGGAATTGCAACAGACTTCCAACAAAGAATAGATAGATAAGGCGAGAAAAATATTTGCCAACATTAGAAAAATGTGGCGCTCAAAAATTTGAAACTGTTATACTGGGTGGGGCAAGCTACCACTTGACTCTTGTCCCGCTTTATTTACATACCTCTTAACGTACTTCTAGCGACTACTTATTAAGAAACAGAAACAGACAGCCAGAGATGATCGCCTAAATTAAAATATTTCACGATTACTCTGCGTGTAACTTTCTTCATAGCATCGTCTCTATCAAAACTTAATTACCCCACTGAATAGAATCATCAGTTTTTCCTTGGCATTTCGCTACAACTTAGAACATTCCTGTCTCTTGTTTAACACAGTCCCCTTCGTCATCGCCGACACACAACGACCGTATTGTAGTCGCTTATCACCAGGCTTCATCTCCGCTCTCCTTCGTTCGTCTTCTCTTCGTCACCATCTCCCGAAACTAGCTGCTGGCTGCTGCCGGCCCGACGGCCGAAATGAAACACTCTTTTCAGCTTCGGTTACAGTCGATCTGATAAGAGCAGCGCGGGCCGTTCTTTGTCAGAGCCGCCTTCAGTTTACTTTTTCAATATATTTTTAGGCGATAACGATCTGAACGTGGGCGCCAGATCGGGGAACGGAGCGAAGAGGGGCGAGTTAAACTAACTGGAGACCGGTTTTCCCGAGCAAAAAAAAAAAAATTTTATCTTTGCGACGGATTTTTTTTCTTCCTTTTATTTAGGAAGTGAAAAAAAAGTTCTAGGGGTAAATTAAATGACTTCACTAATACTAAACACAGTTTAATACTTAATGATCGCTAAATATATGGAGGTTCTACCATACTATTCTGAAATGTCAATTATTTTATTAGAACCTTCGATGTGAAATACTAAACTCGAACCGATTTACCGCTAAACAACAAATTACTTTTTTAAACTTCCCGACACGCGTTTCGCTAACCATGCTAGGATCATCGGGAAATTGAATCATCTCTTTCACCATTCAAGAGAGTTTTGAAGGAAATATAAAATCGAATATAGCAACTATTTCCAAAACTGCCAAAAGGGAAATGCTTTGAAGGTGACAAAATAAATTTGAATGAAAAAATAAATACTTTGTATTATTTAAAGAGTCACCTTACTTTAGTAAATAGCTTAGAATTACTATGCTTTGCAGCTCTCCTCGATTCTGAATAGATCAATAAGAAATACTCTACAGAATGGCTCCAAACATCGGGACTTTATGGAGAGACAGAAGGTTTCCTATGTACTATCCAAGATCAGGTCATAAGCACCAGGGCATATAAAAAACATATTAGGACAAAATATCGATCCAAAATGTCACTTATGCAGACAAGATTTAGAATCAATACAGCATATAAGCGGTGGCTGCCCTGCGCTGGCTCAAACAGACTATATGCAGAGGCATAACAACATTGCTAAGGTGATACATCAAGCATTATTGAAAAAATATGATCTTCGGGACGTGGAGATACCTTATTATAAGTGGAAACCAGAACAGGTGTATATAAGTAAAACTGCAAACATTTTGTGGGATACGGCAATGATGACTGATCGGGCGATGAAGGCTAATCGGCCCGATATTATTATAATCGATACAAAGGCTCTTAAAGGACTTATTATCGATGTGGCGGTACCATTGGACCACAATTTGACCAAGACCATTGCCGAGAAAAAACGAAAATATCAACCGTTAGCTATAGAACTAGCAGGCATGTACCAACTCAGAGATGTCGACATTATACCAGTAGTAACATCTACAAATGGGCGGATAACAAATGATTGGAAAATCGCCAAAGACAAGCTTGAATTACATGATAGACAGATGGCAGTCATGCAGAAGACTGCTCTACGACAAATATAGTTAGAAAATGTTTAAGCTTGCATTGATCCTCGGCTGAACCCTCTTGTTTAGTGCAAAAATTATAGTTCTGGGTTGCAAGCCCCGACTACCGTGGAGATTAATAAAAATATAAGATGAAGATATAACGTAGGTCTACATGATTTTTGTAACATTAATGAGAATACTTTTTTTGCGTTTTATATAGGTAGATATTAAAACATCTTTTCACTTAAATGGCCTAGCACCTCCCATTTTCAAGTACCGCTTCTCCTTTATATCATAGGAATTTTGAAATATTTGTACCTAACTTTGGACTGAACAATATAAGAATAACCACAAGACCGTAGAGGGGGTATTTCAACAGTATTCTACGAATATTTAAGGGCAATTTTATTGTTTTCCAGTTGTTTCTTTTCAAGTTTAGTTTGTTTCTGTCTCGTTTATATAAAATGGCAAATTCTAGTCGTCTATTTTGCAAAACTCCAGCCGGTAAAATATCCGAGGAAATAAAAAAGGCTATCTTTTATATTTTAAGTGCCAAAGTAGAGATCAAGATTAAAGTTGGGCTCATCATGTTTGATGTGTGAATTGTCACGTAAATGTAGTGCAATGGATATATCGCAAGAAAAATTCTATGCTATTTGCCGTTCCTGTGAAGTGGAAAGAACATCCTGATCATGTAAATAATTGCACCTTTTGTATCACTAAAACAGAAGGGATTTCAAAAAAAGCAAAGGTACAAAATTCAGTATCCAAATTACCTTTTGCACTTAGGCCAGTTCCTCATAGCCAGGAACTACCAGTACCAACTGCGCCTTTAAACCTAATTCTTCATCTGGATCTGATCCACTGATCCTGAGAACACCAGCTGCGACCCAACATTTTTAACAACTACCTGTGAACCTCACTTAATAAAGCAGAATGATTTGGTACATAACCTGGGATTATCAAAACAAAAATCGGAACTTCTTGATTCCAGACTTCAACAGTGGAACCTGTTAGATAAAAATTTCGGTTTACTGAAAACAGAATGTAACATTTTCAAGTTTTTATAAAAAATATGTATATGTATCTGTTGTGATATTGATGGTTTGATGAATGAGCTTCATATAGAACATGTACCTTCCGTGTGTGAGATATTTGTGGGGGTTTAAAACTGATAGGTATATTGCTTGGACTTCAAGGGGGTTTTACAAGGTATTGTTGTTTTTTGTGTCTATAGGACAGTAGGGCAACAAAAGAACATTGTTTCTTTTGTACCTGGCACTTCAAACATAAAATATGCCCCCTTGTTAACCCAAAAAAAGGTGCTTCTTCCACCTCTCCATATTAAGCTGGGACTAATGAAAAACGTCAAACCCATGGACAAAGAAGGTAATGGTTTCAAGTACCTAAAAGAAATATTTCCTCAATTAAGTGATGCAAAACTAAAATAAAGCGTTATTTATTGGACCTCAAATAAGGAAGCTTCTAGGTGATTTCCGTTTTCAAGAGATATTAAATGAAAATGAATTAGCAGCTTGGAAGTGTTTTGTAAGTGTATTGAAAGCACATCTGGGTAACAAGAAAGATAAAAATATTTAAACCTCATAGATTAACTCTTGAAAGCCTATGAAATACTAAAGTGTCGTATACTAGGTCTTTAAAAATGCATTTTTATACTCCAATTTGGATTTTTTTCCGGAAATTTGGGTGCAGCAAGCGACGAACAAGTTTTCACCAAAACATCAGGACGATGGAAATAAAATACCAGGGACGCTGGAACCCATTTATGTTGGGCGACTACTGCTGGTTTTTGAAAAGAGATGATGGTACAGAACACAAAACGAAAAAGTGAAAGTTGTATGAGATCTCATGTATTATATTTTTATTCGCATAATCCTCAGTAATGTGTTTGCATAAATTTAACACGTTTTACATATTTATATTAAACAAATATTAGATTGGAAAATTATGTCGTCTCTTTTTTTCCCCACCACCGACCCCCTGTAACAAAAAAACTATACGTGTTACAGTAATTATTTTATATTTTTTCTCCTTTATTTGGGTTTTTCGCCACTGTTACAGTGGCGAAACTGTTCACTGTTACAGTGAAAACCCCAAATAAAGGAGAAAAAATATATGAACACGCCACAATCATTCAGACATTACTTAGTAATTAGCTTATACTTTTCGGATTTACGACAACAAAATACTTCATATATACCTATTTTCATCAATGTGACCTCAAAAAGTTTAAATTTGTTGGCCTGTGTAATTATTAGAACCTTTGGCGTCAAACTCTAAATTCAAAAGATTTTAGCACTAAATATTAAATCACATGATTTAATTGATAGACGCGCGTTTCACTAACCATGTTCGCATGATCGGAGGATGATTTAGATTGTATCATCTCCTGAAGTAAAAGATTTGATGTTTAATGGTAAATTTCTTCCAGTTTAATCTATCATATTAAAAAAGAAAGCCTTTTTTACAAAAAAAAATGACTTTAAATTTTATTTTCCACAAAATGTATCTATTGATTTGTTTGTTTATCAAACATTTATAAAAGCTGTATTTAGTTTGAAACTATTAGTTCGAATGATACGTTATTAATTTGAAATTCAAGCCCGACAAGGATAACTATATCCAAAACATTATTTTTACGATTCGATATTCGATACTTTTGTGCTTATGAGAAACGTATTATCGTAGTAATTATTAGATCGTTTATATTCTACGGCGAAAAAGCATAAATAACAGTCAACATAACGATAGTTCTGCTATTTAGAACAAGCAGTAACAACAATACTATAATGGAACTATTGATTAGTTCCGATAACATCGCTACTGTTACCGATTTATGTATAATAAATACCCATTACGTCAGAGATATGATTAATTTTACTATAGCCAAGACAACGTATACACACAAAGGCACAACTGTATATACACCCCGAAAGATCATCAATTTTTAATTTGAAAATAATTCGTAAGCCACTCCCGCACAAGTGGTTAAAAAAGAAATCAAGCTCCAATCGTCGCATCTAGTTATAACGGGTAGAATTTAATATTTTCAACGTTTCAAAGTGTCATTTTTATATTCAATAGGGTTTTTGAATAAAAAATAATTATCGATTTTTTTACTTTATTTTAAAACTTTATCATAAATAATATTGATAATCGATGCGAAAAACTTTTTAAAAATGTATTACAATTAATTATGAATAAATAAAATTTCTATATTTTTTTTTTAAATTACATGACTACGAACGCGCCTCCATTGGCTGCCATGTTTGTGACGTCATAATAGTAAAGTGTTTTAACGCCATTACTGTCAACGGTTTAGTTCAGTAATGTGTGAGTAAAGGGTTCGTAAAGGCTAATTATGTTAATATACCTACTGTGGATATTTTTATAGTCACAGATTTTCTCAAAAATGACATTTGCAACATGACAACTTAACCGCAAAAATGGTATTTGCACGGTAAAAAGACGTGTATGTCCAGAACATGAAGTTGAGACTAAAGCTTATAATAAATAAATACACATTTTATTTAGCATATGCAGCTAATAGTAACAAAACAAAATCAATATACAAAAAAAAAATAAAAGTAAGAAAGATTCTAAAAAATCTTAACAAAAGAAAATACAATCAAAAGGCAATAACCAACATTGTTCAAATGATAAAACATTCTATTGCTCCAAATAATAATTTAACAGTCTATTAAATACATGTACATTAGGAGCGCTCGCTATGTGGGCGGGCAAAGCATTGAAGAGACAAACACCTTCCCAAAACAATGTCTTCCGGAGAGCAGTAGTTCTCACAATTGGTACATCATAATTGTTCTTAGAACGGACATCGTAAGAATGCATATTTACTCTTTGTACCAAAAAAGTATTCAAATAGTCGGGCAACAAATTATGTTTTATTTTATATATCAATCGAATGTTAGCCCCTTCAATGGCCCGCACAACTGAAAACCAATCCAATGACCGCAACATTACCTCTATCGGTGTATACCTATTACAGTTCAATAGTACACGCATAGCCTTGTTCTGCTGTATTTGAAGTCTACCAATACTCTCCTTATTACATGATATCAGCACAGACATACAATAGGTAAAATGGGGTAAAACTATAGTATTATATACAAGCCTCTTGGACCATGGTGATAAATGTGACGATATACGACTAAAGAACCCTATTTTTTTCCCAACCTTTCTACATAGATAACTGACATGATTACAAAATGTTAGCTGAGGATCCAACAGTACTCCTAAGTATTTAATTTCATTTACAATTTCAATATCACAATTATTTATATTTATTTTTAACCCTAACTCATTAAATCTTTTGCAGTTTGCTTTAGTTTGTTTTCAGTTCGTTTAGTTTAAGTTTATTTTTGCATAGCCATCTAAATAGTATTGCCAGTTCACTATTGAATGTTTCAACCATCTCAGGCAAATTATACCCAGACACAGATATGAGAGTATCATCTGCAAAAAGACTAATAAAACATTTATCCAATATTGTAGAAATATCGTTTATATATATATATATATATATATATATATATATATATATATATATATATATATATATATATATATATATATATATATATCAAAAACAGCAACGGGCCCAAAACACTACCCTGAGGAACTCCCCACGCACTTTCCCTCTTTGCCGACACTTTTCCCTCAACCCTCGTCCTATGATGTCTGTCTGTTAAGTAACTCTTGATCCATTTTAAGGCTTTCGATCTTACACCATAACATAATAATTTTTTACACAGTATATCCCGGTCAATAGTTTCGAATGCTCGCTTTAAATCTATAAATACACTAAGCACCACGGGCGTAGCCAAGAGGGGAGTTTAAATAAGCCAAATATTACCTAATATTATACCGAAAAAATACGCGGAGTGAAGAGAGTTAAATTATTACATTTGAATTGAATATATTGAATCATGCAGATGAAGTAGTGGATATATTTAAAAGGAAAAGCCGAAAATTTCTTCTTTAATGGTTTTAGATTTAGCACAGAGGAACGAAATTAATTTAACCATTTCATTTAAAGTTAAGAACTTTATAAATATGTCGTAATTTTTCCGATGAATATATAGATATTAAATTTCATGTAAGTATATTTTTGTTGTTTTATTTACTTCAAACTAAACCCTCTCCAAAACTAAATCCTGGCTACGCCCATGCTAAGCACAGTTTTTCCGACCTTTATATCGCTCCTCCATGTTGCGCAGACATACTGAATAGCCGTCTCACAAGAATATTTTGTCCGAAACCCTGATTGAGCAGAAAATATCAATGTATTGGTTTCAAAATAAGTTTTCAACTCTGTACATACTATAGTCTCAATGATTTTATCAACAACAGGTAATAAATTAATTGGTCTAAAGTCACTTGGTATACTAGGCTTTGGTATTTTTGGAATTGGTACAATAATGCTGGTTTTTAAGTCCTCAGGAAATGTATTCGTTTCAAAACTTGTATTAATTAAGTACAATAAAGGATAACCGATGACACAATTTTTTTTTTCATTAACCTTATCGTAATTTCATTGTCACTCGTACTTCGGCTTTTTAAACTAAACACAACTTTTCTTAATTTGTTTAGAGTAACATGTTTAAACTCAGAAAAATCGTGAGTCTTGCATACTTTGACATCACTGCTCCAGTCCTGCTCTTCGATACTCTGTTCTACTTCATTCAAACTATCGAAGTAAAAGTTATTGAAATTCTCCTCCGTAGGTCCGTAGTGAGCATCAAAGTCGATTCGCGAAAAATCCTTTATTGTTCTCCACATCTTCCTCCCGTCCCCCCTACAAGCATCGATATTATTATTAAGGTACTTTTTCCTCTCAAGTCGCATCATGAACAGTGCAATATTTCTTTTCTGCTTATAAATTCTCCAATCATGTTCATTCTTTGTGAAAGAAAACTTTCTATACGCTCTGTCCCTCTCAACTTGACCATTTCTTAGCTCTTTGCTCATCCAAGGGAACTTTCTAGGTTGTACTTATTTTAAGGGAGCAGCCATATCAATAGCATCATGTAGAGTTTGCATAAAATCAATATACATATAATGCCTATAAAAAACAAAATAAATCATAATTAGAAAAACAAAACACATACATACTGTTTAAATCACTAATTTTATTTCAATAAAAAATACACTGGTAAATATACATAATAAAATTTTCCCTAACTAGGATAATATGTATAATATATTACAGTAGATTATAATATGTAAACTACATTAATAATCAATTCGGAATAAAAACAATCACTACCCAAATAATTGCTTTCATTGAAGTTTGCAATACTTTTAAAACCACACCGATTCTTCAAACCACCACACTAAACTCTATTAACAATATTAAAAAAAATCCACCCATACTACATTATTGCTTTAATTAAGGTTTTCAGTCTTTTTAAAACGATGGCGATTTTTCGCCTTACATGTTTTACAAACCACCACATTAGACTTTTATTTAATAATATTTGCAAATATAAATAAATCTGGCTGGTACCTAACTCTAATGCACGATCAGTCAGAGTCAGAGATTTCCCAATAGAAATATACCATTTTCTTTACTTTTTGTTTGGATAGTAGGTTTGCTTTTCTATTTCTCTTTTTTTTGCATACTCCTTCAGATGTTTGTTTTCATTCCATAGAAAACTGCTTTGCCAGTCCTTAATTTAACTAGTTGATGTTCATCCAACCAATCACACAAATTTCTGTACTCTTCGACCATCTACAAATTAGATTATTCTGTAAAACTTTCATAAGTATAAGACTTTTAATAAACGATTACCTTCCAAATTGGTAGTTGAATTTTGTTATTGTCTATTCCCGCTTTCTTGAATATTATTATTCGTATCCTACAAAATAGACGATCCTGTAGGGCTTCCTCATTGTTACTACCCTCGGTTGTGTTGCTACATGTAGATTCTTTGCGGACACGCAGGAATATTCCTTTTTATAAATTTGGCACGTTAATTTGTTTTCCCTAGTAAGGTTAAGGGACCCTAATCTAATTTCAATATTTCATTCTGAACTTACCTTTGAGCCTCCATATCTTACGTAAAAATATATGAGTATAACGTCAAAACCAGCACCGAAAGCCTAAATAACAATTAAAAGCAAGTATATTTTCAAATCGCTAGCAAACCAACAAATGTAATCAAAGATATAGGTTAAACCTATAGAACAATGACTAAGATCGATAAATTGTTTTATTTGCCCCCATTGTTCCGAGCCGACCCGATATTGGCGATACTGTATTCGGTTTTTTTCGGGAACTGTCGCTGCGTCATCGGTACTAGGTTTAACAATTTATTCTCAATTTGATATAACTTTTTAATTATAAGGAAAAAAATTAAAATAAAAATAGTTTTGTTATAAAACTTACAAATGATCTTTCTATTTATGACAAAAAAATTGTTCAAAAGCCTAATTAAAATAACAATTCTACATTGTCTCCTTTTAAGTAGTTGCCTAAAAAAGGTTTTGTAAAGACGGTTTGCCAACTCTTCATGACAGTGCTCGAACTCAGAAGCTGAAATCGCCTTCAGCTGGTCGGTTACGACTTTTTCAATGTTCTCCAATGTCCCAACAGTGTGTCCTTGAGGGAAATATTCAATATTGGAAAAAGGAAAATGTCACAAGACTCAAGGCGGGCAAAGAAAAGGGCCGCTGAGCCACGGTGATATTTTAACTTGGTGATATTTAACAAAAACTCGTTAATTTAAATCGAGGTCTTGCAAGGCGTATTGTCCTAATGCAACATTCAGGTGTTCTTGACGATCGGCTCACACGACGCTTTTTCGGAGTCTTTCAAGAACCTCTCAATAAAAATTCTGGCTTACGATTTAGTTTTGAGGCACAAAGTGCATACGAGGGTTGCTATGTATATATCTGGAATTGGCAACAACGTTGCTTGGCGCCATCTGACCTTTGTAATGCATGTATACGTACTCAAAACGTTTTATCATACGAACGCTATTTGTGTTGTTTAATGACTTGAAAATTTCATCTCAGTCAAAAAATTAAATTAACTCGCGAGAATTTTCGTGCGATGATTTACTACGACTTTCGACGTGGATTATCTGAACAACAGTGCATCGATCAACTCACTTCGACTTTTGGTGAAGAAGTACCATCTAAAAGCACTGTTATCACTAGTTTAGTGAATTCAACCGTGGCCGTCGTGTTCGCTTGCGTCGTGGACGAATTTAAAGAAGGTCGATTAAATCGGTTGTTGTGCCAGAACACATCGGGCACAGGCCCGAACTGATAAAGTAAGATCGTCATGGAGCATACCGTCAGATTGGGACATCCCTGTACATTAGTGTGACAAGCGTACACAAGATTTTACATGAACATTTATCCGTAAAAAAGATTTGTTCGCGTTGGATTCCGCGTAATTGACGGTCGCTCAAAAAAAAAGGCTCGTGTCGATTGGTGTAAAGAAATGCTCAAAAAATACAATCGTGGCGCAGTAATACTGGTGACGAATCTTGGATCTATGCGTATGAGCCCGAAAGTAAACAGCAGTCGACCGTATGGGTGTTTCAAAATGAGCCAAACCCAACAAAAGAAGCACTTCGAAGCAAATGGTCGCCTGTTCGTTTTTTTTTTTGGGATAAATGAGCATGTGGCTACAATGCCACTAGAGAATTGTAAAATGCTCAATTTGCAATAGTACACAACAATTTGTTTCCCAGAAGTCTTTTAAGAAATATTCTTAATTCTAAGAATTTTCTGAAAAACAATAAAAACATTGTCAGTGATAAATATTTGTTTTTATTTATTATCCCAGATACATAAATAGCAACCCTCATATACCAGCGACTTACCAGCTTTTAAATACACTGTAACAGCCACATTTGCTGACGATACTGTTCTATTAACAATGGACCAAAACAGAAAATTTAGTCAACTTTGCGAACAAAAAAATAATAGAGCAGCAAATAAATGGTACAACTCTTCCATATGAGTTCAATGCCAAATCCCTCGGCACTCTTGATACCAGACTTAGCCTAGAAGTTAGAAAGACCCAGAAAAGAAGAAATAAGTTGAGCTTGATTTCAAATATAAAAATGATATTGGCTCATAGGAAGAAATTCCAAAATGGGCATAAGTAATAATATACTGATTTAAAATCAAGTCTTAAAACCGGTGTGGCTATACTGTATCCAGCTGCGATAATGTGCCAGAGATAATAACAGGAAAAACAACACAGATAACAAATCAGGATGTTTGCAGAAAAGCACGAGGCCAGGCTACACTTACACGTTAATGCAGAAGCCCTTCAACTGCAGGACAACGAAAATCATGTCCGCAGACTGAAGAAAACTAAACATCTGAATTTCCTGTAGTGTGTTATGTTCAAAAACAGAGCATATGGCACCAGTGGATACCATAATTATAAGAACAATCTAAAGGACATCATTAGATTAAAGTTGATAAGTATTTAGGTTAAGATTTATTAGAGAAAAATTATTTGTTAGTCTTTTTGGCTAGTTTTATTTGGGTTAGACACTATCACTATTCTGTCCACTGATGATTCGGAAAAAAATATTGCTTCAGAACAAGCTTATATAAATTCTTCCTAGTTTTAAAATCATGTTTTCTTTTAAACAACATGTGTTTGTCAACATGGGCAAAACATCAGCTGATTTTCTGAAAAGATTCGATTTTTAATTCAAAGATAAAAGCCTTTACACCGCGATATCGTCATCGATAGATAGGGAGCTGAGGCTTCGAATATCTTTTAATATAGATGCCGGAGAACGTCTGAAACGGCGATGCGAATTTATCACTGTCGATCGACGTGACACACTCTCTGTCTCTCTTTCGTTCTTTTTTTATTTTATTTGGCGTTCAATCAGCGTTCGAGACCGATTACACTGCTCAACAAATAACAGTTAAAACTAATAAATACGTACTAATAACAAGAAATATAAACAACCTTATAAACACTTTAGAGAGAATAATAATGAAGAAATCACCGTGATATTTTGAAATTGATTGATTAATTGCAAAATTAATTATACAATTATTTAGAGTGGGCCAAATGTTACTTTACTATTTTATTTTGGCGCGATTTTTTACATGATATTTGTGAGAGTGTAAGTTTGGCTGTTGTGTAGTGTAGATGTGCAAGTTTTATTATAAATATGAGAAATCAAAAAATCCCATCCGGCTTTAGAGATAGTTGCATTATAGCTATTTAAAATTTAGAGCTAGAGCTCACTGCAATAATTAGCGGAGTGCATTACACAAGTCAAAAAAAAAAAATTGTGCCTAGGATTTTAGAACTGATTTTAGCTATATTTAAGGCTCTGAAACTAAATACCGCCTTACTTTATTAGATACATCCACTTATCTATCAATGTTTTTTTAAATTTAAAACATGGGTGTACACCCACCAAATGCACACCAAATATCTTTGCTTATTGTGCTTTGGAATAGCATAGACAAGACACACCGCTGAGGTAGAAAAGAGTGGTGGAAATGCCATTAAGGAGCTTTTAGTTGGACGAGAGAAAATCATCTTTTCTTCACTGCATATCAAGCTGGGCTTAATGAAGCAGTTTATAAAGGCTCTTGATAGGAATGGATTATTCTTCGCATATACAGAGGAAAATATGCCTCAGTTGAGTACGGAAAAAATTAAAGTAAAAATATTTGACGGTCCACAAATAAGACAACTCATTAAGGATTTTTAGCTTTTATAAATTCGATGAATGAGACTGAGCGAAAAACTTGAAATTCATTTGTTGAAGTTGTCGGAAATTGTCTGGGCAAACGCCCAAACGCTGAAACTAAACAGTTTCAGATCCCTTGGGTGTAACATGAGCATTAAGGTGCACTATTTACACAGCCACTTAGATCGTTTTCCTCAAAATGTAGAAGTCACCAGTGAGGAACAAGGTGAAAGATTTCACTAGGATATTAAAACTATGGAGGATCGCTACCAAGGAAGATGGAATACGCACATGATGGCAGATTACTGCTGGAGTTTCACAAGGGAATGCTCCAAAATGCATTCAAGAATGTCACGGGAAAGAATATTTAGTTTTTTTATTTGATCCATGGATTTAACTTAAAATTGGGTAACATATAATTCACTTAGAAATTGGAACTCCTAGGCAAAAATGAATGCCATATTTGAATTCAGGGAAACAAATTCGTAGGAAATCGGCTCCAAATACCACGGCATCAAAACAACTGTTGACCCGTGTTATTGCTCTCTGCTGCAGGAAAGATTCTAGCTAGAGTCATACTAGATAGACCGACTGGTATTGTTGAACCAATGCTGTCGGAGAGTCAGTGTGGATTCAGAGCAAGACATGGAACAGCAGATATGAAATTCTTCCTTCTTCAGATACATGAAAAATGCCGAGAACGAAATGAAAGCCTATTCGTGATCTTTGTAGATCTGACAAAGGCGTTTGACTCCGCTGATAGAAATATAATGTGGAAGCTCTTAGACATCATAGGATGTCACCGCCTAAGTTGGTGTACATGACTATACTCTTCTGTACGATGGCATGAATTCAAAAGTTCTGACACTAATGGGCGAAATTGAGACTTTTGAGATTGAAACCAGTGTTAGGCAAGCTGTGCGATTTTCCCTGTATTTGTTGCCGCTATGCTGCATCATGTCAGAGGTAAATTGCCGCATTCATTTGAGATATCATATAAAATAGATGAAGACCTATTTAACCTGGAACCTTTTAAAACCAACTCAAAAACAAAGGAGGTTAGCATCGTAGAGCAGCATTATGCAGATGACTGTACGCTTGCAGCGCATAATGCGGCGCAATTGGGAATGGTGCTCGACTTATTTAATGAAGCCTATGGTGCGTTTGGACTTAAAATTGATGAACTAAGAGAGAACTGATATTGTTGTGAATGGTCAATTTCTTCTGTGTCGGCATGCAATAAGACGTTATATTTACAATAAAGTGTGCTGATACGACTTTGGAAGTAAAATGAAAAGGGTATTTAGTACCCGAATGCCCTAAAATCACTGTTTTTAATAACATTATAATTTCGACTCATATGTAAGGAGTTTGTAGCGTTTTAAAAAAATAACGGACCACTCACTACTGGTTGTGGTGGCTTGCGCATGTCTGGCTTCGGAAGGCAGGTGAATACCCCGGGGCAAACGCTGACGAGTAGTCGGAGATATCGTCTTGAGCTGTTCGGTTATGCCGATCCACGAAACAGACAGCGGGAAACTCGCCAGATGCCAAAGCCGGTCAAAATTAGGAAAACCCTTCATATAAGCTACGTGGATTTGTGGGCCTAGACCTACAAAGGTTTATTTTCTGCTATTTTTTAGAGGATTTTAGGTACCAATGTAAAAACTAGAGCCTCGAGAACCTCAAAGCCTTTTGAGGGAGCACAGACTCAGGGTCGCACCTTCCGGACATTTAAGTACCATCACAATAATAAGTCCAGAAATTATTGATATTTATCTCCATATGGGTATACAGCATGTGTGGGGTCCTTGACCAGACACAACATGAGGGGTTAAGGGGCATTTTTAATGACGTTAATAACAGATATTGGAAATTTGGATAAATTAATTTTGTGAGATATTGAGTATTTTCCTCACTATCCGACAGGTTTCAAGAATTATAGACTTCTGCATATTTATCATAATTCTTGCACTGTCGCTAATGCCAATGTTATTGAGGTATTTTGGCATATCGGACGTTATTAGTCCTGTTAACGCAATATATAATATAACGTATACCTGAATTTAGATTTAGTTCATTACTCATTCGTTTATATCCATCCAAATAGGTGGATGATTATGTATTATATTCCATTATTTATTTAGGCCATAAAAGTAACTTTTAATTTGTTGTGTAATAATTTTGCTTGTTAGAATTTGGATAAGGTAGGATCCTCTTCCCAGTTTAAGACCTATTTCTCTACTCAGAGAACTAGGTGGCGCGTATTAGTAGTACAGGCATAAATCCATCAATGTCTCACGACCTTACTGCCTCCAGCGAACAGCTGTTGTAGCAGTAACCAAAAAAAGAGATTACAAGCTAAATAATGAATCGGAAGCAAATAAAACAACTCGAGATATTTCATCGAGGCGGTTTCCGGAAAATCTTAAGAATAAAATGGCAAGATTACCAGACCAATGTGGAGGTACTTGAAAGAGCCTCAGTTTGAGCATAGAATCCCAGGTCATAAATGTTCAGCTGAGATAAGTAGGTCATTGCCAAAGGATGCAGGACACTAGGATGCCGAAGCAAATCTCCTAGAGGATAATAAGGCATCATAAAATCATCTCTAAAGAAGTTTCATGTCAAGCGTGTCTGAATGGCAAAATATGATAACGTCAGACTCAAATGGACGTAAGGAGATATACAGAGCTGAGCAGCTCCATAAGGAAAATAATCGCCAAAAACCGCACCCAAACAAGCTAGACCACGTGTTCCAATTCGGGTCACGCAGATCTAAGCTGGATTATATGAGCCAATATACAATACATAAAATTCAAAAATATTCAAATTCAATCAAGGATATGCTTCGATTGGATTTTTATTCTGGGCAGTGTATCACAAATCAATGGGAAAAAAATGAAGGTAGCGATGGTGGGGCGTTTAGAATGGTTGCGAAAGGTGACACAGTTGAGCGGCGAATAAATTAATTTTGACAGGAGGCGTCGAGTGGAAAAACGCACTGCTCAGGGAAATTTTTATTATTCGAAACGTTCACAAATATTTGAGAAAATTTGAATACGACGACGACGACGACATTCGGAACGAACGTGATGGATTACGGGGAGCCGATGATGATGTTCGATAAATATTTTTTTATTATGTTCCCGCTCTTCCGGTCCGGATGAAAAAAAAAGGGAAAAATGGAAATTATGCCAGAATTATATTGTCGTTCGGTAATCGACGGATTTTTGACGAAAATATAACAGCTTTGAGCGCAGATAAAATAGTAATGTTTCTGTAAATACATATTATTTTTTAAAGAAATTGCATGTACATTTAAGAAACGTTTATCGTTGTTCTCTAGAAACGAACTATGTACAAAAATTTAGTGACTTTTTAAATAAAACAGAAATTATTTATTTATTCATTTACATTTATTTTGTCTCCTTCAAAGTAATGTCGCTTTACCGCAATAAACTTATTCCAATGTTTTTTCCAATCTTCGAAACAGCTTTTATACTTGACTTCCGATATTTCCTTCAGAGCGGCCAGCGAACTCTCTTGATGTATGCTTCAGTTAATTCAAAACGGCGCACAGTCAATCGCCTAGTACAAGCTAGGTGGATAAAAACATTTTATTCTACGGTTTGATTATTCTGGTTACGATGAATAATATTTTGTTGTTTTATTGAATAATTACGCATTTTTTGATAATTTAGAAGCTTGAGGAATATGTATAATAAATAACTTAAGTGCGGAATAAAAAATGCATAAAAAAACGGAATTGTTATAACAAAGAAAATTAAATACATAATTTAAGCGGGGGTAAGGATAATTCGGTCAAAAAATAGCATATTTTTATGATTTTTTTTGAAAATACGATTAATATAAATTTATTTATTAAAATAGGATATAATAAACTGACATTTTATGAAAGTTCTGTGAAATTTTTATTAAAATATATGTAGAAATGAGCCGGTGACAGCAACACTTAGAGGGCGCCTCAGAAAAAAAGGTGCTTTGCGGTAGACACGAGAACTCATTACTGGATCATCTGAAATGAAAAAAAAATGTTAACATTAATTGATACATTTTTCAAGGTAGCGCTGTCGATTTTTTATTTTTTTTTTTAGTTTTGGATTTTTTGTAGCCCTTAGAAGTCAAAATACCGATTTTTGACGAAAAAGTCAACAATTTAGCTATTATAAAAATTGCTTAAAATTAAAAGAAACTGGACAGCGTTATCTCGTAAGTAATGTGTAGAAAGAGTGTCCAAACTTTCAAGAATATCGGTGCAGTAGAATTTCGAGTGGCAGTGTCCACCGACCTTGCAAACGCAAAGTGTGGGAAAATCGAGTTAAAGATATACACTAAGAAATTGAAGAATTAAACATCAATAAACAAGTGTTTTTTTACTTACACAGAATCATCAATGTCAGGTCCATACAATAGAGAGCTTTCACCTTGGATGTCTAGAGCATGTTATTGCTCTTGTCAACGGCTAATTCAGCCTTGTTTGCTTTGATTTGCAGCTTGATGCTCCGCTCGGCTTATTCGATTTTTCACTTCACTTTTGCACGATTTAAAAGAAATGTTTCCATCACACTCTACGCACTTTACTAAAGTCGCGATGGTTGAAAAAACTAACAAAAAATCAACCATTCTATAATGTTTTTCGTGAGGATCTTACGCACGCTTCGAGCAGTGTTTAATTTTTTTTTCCAACGGCTTAATTGTTTCGAAATTGTCTGTTTTACGTTTATGTGGTGGTACTATTTTTTTAGATCTATCCAACCTTGACCACTGTTCTTACGAGCTTATATGGTAACTTTATTTGGCATTTTATTAATAATCAATACACAATCACTGAGAAAACGGATATGAATATGCAGAAAACGTGTTCGGTAAAATACGTGTTTAACCTAAACTGAACTATACATTATATACTGGAATTATTGAGGCACATTTGCAAGTATATAACACACGGGCTGAAAAGTCCCGGGCCTAACACATAGATGGCGCTAGTTTTATTACAGTCACCTTTTTTTCAGTTAATATTAACCTTCAAAAGACAGCTGTTAAAATTTCATGATATTCTATTCATTAGTTTGTGAGTTATTGTGCTAAGAGTGACGCTACTTTTGTTATTTTCAAAACAATGGATCAAAAACAATTTCGTGTTTTAATTTTACACTGCTTCTTGATGGGAAAAAATACCGTTCAAGCGAAGCAATGGCTTGAAAACTGTTATGGGGACTCCGCTCCATCAGAAACAACAATAAAACGTTGGTTTGCTGACTTCAAACGTGGTCGTAGAGACACCGATGATGCAGAACGCAGTGGACGTCCAAATGAGGCGGTAATACCAGAAAACATAAAAAAAATCCACAAAATCGTTTTGAATAATCGAAAAGTGAAGTTGCGTGAGATAGCTGACATCGTAAAGATATCAAAAGAACTTGACTATGAGAAAGCTCTGTTCAAAGTGGGTGCGCGTTTGCTCACTGTTGACCAAAAACGAGAACGTGTTGATGATTCTGAGCAGTGTTTGGCCATGTTTAAACGTAACAAACCGGAATTTTTGGGTCGATATGTGACAATGGATGAAACATGGATCCATCACTTCACTCCGGAATCAAAACGATTGTCATCTGAGTGGACAGCAACTGGTGAACCTCGTCCAAAGCGCCCGAAAGCACAACAATCGGCTGGAAAGGTTATGGCCTCGGTATTTTGGGATGTGCGTGGTGTAATATTCATCGACTATCTTGAGAAAGGAAATACCATTAACAGTGAATATTTTATAGCGTTATTGGAGCGTTTGAAGGCCGAAATTGCAAAGAAACGACCGCATATGGCAAAGAAAAAAAATTTGTTTCATCAAGACAACGCACCGTGTCACAAGTCAATCAAAACAATGGCAAAACTACATGAATTGAACTTCGAATTGCTTCCACATCCACCGTATTCGCCAGATTTGACTCCCAGCGACTACTGGCTGTTCGCAGACCTGAAAAAAATATTCGCCGGTAAGACATTTCGCACGAATGAAGAGGTTATCGCTGAAACTGAGGCCTATTTTGAGGCAAAAGATAAATCATTCTACAAAAGTGGTATTGAAATGTTAGAGCGGCGCTGGAATGATTGCGTTGCTCTTGATGGAGATTACGTTGATGAATAAAGCTAATTTTGAACCAAAAAAACTGTGTTTTCTTTGTTAGGCCCGGGACTTTTCAGCCCATGTGTTATGTAGCTATACATATTATACATATACATGGACCCTTCGGCAGAAAAAGAAACCTGGGAATTAGACAAAAAAAGCGAAACAGCTGTCGACTATTCCTGCCGCACTCTATCTCCGTCAGTTTATTTCTAATCGACTTGAAATTTTAACACAATAATCTTGAATTGTACATTTATCTGAAAAATTTTGAAAAAATCGGAAAAAAAATTAAACCCCCCCCCCCCTAATACAGCATAAATTACATTGTTATTTATTACATAATTATAAGTAGTATGAGTAAACATTTACTCATACTACTTATAATTTAGATTATAGAAATAAACCACACAATTAAATTAGCAATTTATACTGAAGACTAATAATAATCATCACATGACTCATCTCACAATCAGACGAATTTGGTACTAAGTAATCTTCTCGTCACAAGGATGAATCTCGCTTGCTACCTGATGTGTTGGTATTGAAGCCGGGACAATTAAATTCAGAACTTCCAGCGATAAGTTATCGGTTCACTTTCTAGACAATTCTCTGAGTGAATTGATTACAGAATCACACATTATAAAAAGCATATTCAGCAATACTATATTCGTGGAAATACGTGACTGTTTCCTCATATGGTGCTCGTGGAATCTACGACAATCTTTATTTCAGGCCTCTTGAGACTCTTCAGAGAGCTGTTCGTTGGAATAATGCATGTTTTAATAACCCCCGTACTATATACCAGAATTTTGTACACAGTTTTTTTTCGTTCGTTTCGTTTTTCCGTTTCAAATTCGATAAAATTAATATTATAGCCGGAAGATATTGTTCTTAATAAAATACTAAATTTTTTATTTGTATTAACATCCAATCCTGTAATTTCTCCACTCAGTTCCGCATTCATAAATAATCTGCGAGCTGTGTTCCCATAACTAAGTTTTGCTTTATCTGCAATAAGCCCCATCTGGTTTTTAAACTTTTACTTGATTTCTTCCGAACCCTGTTGCACATTAGATTTATCGTCATCACCTCTAGCTTGCCATTTTTTATATATGCAAACGATAGCTAAAGTGTGATGAGTACTCAAAGCAATAAATCCACGCATGCAAAGTAGACAAACCGAAACCGTAATGTTCTTTTTTTACAGCTACGTCTTTTAATTCATCATTTATCATTTTGGGAGTAACACCCACATGTAACATTTTTGTGGAGAACATGTGTCAGTCAAAGTATTGCATAATTTTCCGGCTGCCATTGTGAGTAAAGTGTGTTTCACAGTAATTTGAGATTCGCCAACACTACAAGGTGTTGGAAGAAGTTGAGATACTTCTTCCAAAACGTTGTTAGTTTCTGTTATAGTAAATTCATTTGTTACCTTTGAAAAATTAAAGTTAATTAGTTGGCAATAGAGTGTGGATAATGGCCGCGGATTTTACCAAATAAAATTTGGGCGTCACTCAATTGCAATGGAACAAGTACAAATACAAACAGAAACTCATGAGTAGCATCGGTGTTCTCAAATATCTGTTTATGAGTACTATGACCAGAGTTCTTAAATGCTAATTAATGTGAATGACGAATTAGAAGGTACATTGTTTAAAACTTCATTTTGCGCTTCAGTTAAACGTTCAGTAGTTTTATCCAGTATGGCTTGAAGTTTAATTTCGGCGCGCGTTTCTGTCACGGAAATATGTTCATCTGAAGGGTAACACAACTTTTGGGATTTTGTTGTGCCGCCTTCAATGACCACTTTCACGTCTGTCTATAAGTGTGACTAGAGCATTTAGAGTCTACGTTTCAGATGTCAGACAAAACACTGAAATCGCAAGCCCAACAATTTGTGCTTAATGTTTATGAGTACTTCAAAATGGAAAAAAAGGAATGTGGGCAGTGGCGGTTGGTCCATAGGGGCACGTGGGCACGTGCCCCACCTAAAAATTAAAAAATGAAATAAAAAATTGATGTCTGACAGTTACACTCGTATTTCTACACAGCAAAATATGTGTATGATATTAAGAAATATCCCCAAATGTATCCCCATTCTAAAATTTGGTTATACGTTCCCCACCTGTTTTTTTCCTCCACGAACCGCCGCTGAATGTGAGACCTTTAGAGTCTCTTGTAACCATTCAAGAGGGAAAGAATACTTAATTTGAATACATTTTACTTATTTTGCATTATCATATCGTAATATTTTTTTAAAGAGTTGCAGTCCATATTAAGGAAAATGCAGTCCATTGTTAAGCCCATATTAAGGAAAACTGGGTATTCTATTAAGAAAATAAAAGAACATAATCCAGTTATTTATTTTCCTGGAACAAGCAGACCTGGTGAAACGACCAATACTAATAGACTTACCCGAAGGAAGTAAAATGGAAGTTCGAAATACCTTGAACAATATGTTTATATAATTATATGATATGTTTGGAATAAATGTGTAATGCAACTGTTTAAGGATTCTTATATTCCCACAGCGTGGTAACATTTTCATCATATAAAAATGGATCTCAACACCAATGTTTATAGAATAGATAAAATAATGTTATAGAATAGATAAAATAATGATTATGACTAATAACAAAATTATTTCATTCATTGCTTTGACCAATAACAAAACAATTTCATTCATTGGCTACATCCCTAAAATTTCGTGATTACTTCAAATTGTCCGTACAATTTTAACCTACAAAATTCTCCGTTCGATCTATGACATAAAACTTTACAATACAAATATCGATTTATAACAGGACGTTTTATAATTTCATGTTAGACATGTATTATGAATTTAAATCATAAACATAAATATTCGTCTTTCGAGGCACAAACCACGTCCATTGTAAAAGTTAGCACTAATTTGACTAATAATTTTTGATTTGATAGGGATAAAATATATAGGGATAAAATTGATGATGCACGGTGATAAACTTTCAGCGACTCAACTGCACATAAAATTTGTAGGCACACACCTTTAACTATTTTACGGCAATTAAATCTTTTCCAAAAATTAAAATAAAACACAGGTATATATCTGTGTATATATCCAAACAGTATATATGTGTATATATCCAACAGTATATATCCAAATCGGTATATACTACGAATCGAGTATGGAAATGGCGGAATAAAAGCTAAATACCATGAGATTTTTCAACTGAAACATCAATGTAATACGTAAAGGCGAGAGGTAATAGTGCGCGTTATAGTTCGCCCAAGAACGGAATCAATTTCGCCGATCTCGGGGGATAATTCGGTTTGGCAGTGGGTGCGCGCCGTCCGCGACCGGCCTAATCTCTTCCCCCGACCTTATTTAATAAAAGAGAAATTAAGTTTCGGACGGACGGAGATTCGAGGGGCTGAAGACGACGACGACACGACGCTCTTTCTAGTTTAGTCCCGGACAAGCAAAACCTTTTATTCCGTAATGGATTTTCCGCCATCGGAATTGCTATCTAGACAAGAAGATAGAAGAAGAGGACGAAGAAAAAAAATCGGTATTAAATTATTTCGTCTGGAAGGGATAGTTTAATTTCTATTCTACAAGTAAATCGTTTTCGAAAGTTCTATGATCCGATTTTTTAATTAATGCACAGAAAGTATTTTAATTATATTTCAAGTTGGTACATTTTCCTCCACGCGATGTTCTTTAGAAGAAAACCGAAATGTTGGCATTGTATAGAAAGGTCCACTGAAAACGGACTTTTTTAGGGGTGGTACTCGGCTAGTAGGGGGAGAAGGGGCATGTCACGGTTTCTATCGACTCTCCCTACAATGATATTAATATCCATTATACAGCTGTAGACTCGAGAACACCACGGTTTTACATACGATACAGTGGCGTAACTATAGGGTGGCAGGGCTGGTAAAATGCCACGGGCCCCCGACCCGACGGGGCCTCCCGGTCCGAAAGACCGCGAGCTCAGAACCCCGACCCGACGGGGCCTCCCGGTCCGAAAGACCGCGAGCTCAGAAGTAACCTAACATTTTTAACAAAATTTAGTCAAAATTATAAATTTTGTATAAGTACTTAAAATCAATTAAAGTTAGACACACTAGAGAGAGAGAGAGACAACTAAAGACCATATACAACTAAATTATTAAGATTTAAACGCATTCATAAGAATAGGATGTCGATCAATTTTAAAACGCATCCATTGGTCGTTTAATTTTTTGTCGCGGTACGTTGAGGGCACGGGCGAGCTAGTGATGCTCGGGGAATTCCCTCATTTTGTTAACCAAGAAAGTACTTTTTTCATGGCTCTGGCGGGCTAGCGACGCACTATGTTAGGGGAAATCCGAATTTCTATTTTTTAAGTGCGGAGGGCTCTACTACGCATTCTTCGTTTGATTGTTATGACAATTGGTCATTTGTATCTTTGATTTTTCATAGTTTTTATTTTATTGAATCTGCAAATAGAGGCAAAGTAAAGTAAATTGTGAAAGTTAAATATCAACATGTCTAGTTCTAGAAAATATCTAAGTGGGAGCGAAAAACGAAAGTGAAAGAGGGAGTATGAAGAAAAAAATAAAAAGTTACCTAAAATTAGTCAGTACTTCAGAATGATGACTTTATTGATGAAAAAGGGAGTGAAGAGGGCTCCGATAGGGAAGAATTGGACACACCTAAAAGTAACAGCTAGTAAGTAACATAAAAGTAAAAGTAACAGTATAGCAGATGCAGCACCCGACACCAGTGTATATCCAGATCCAGAACAACCCCAATAAGGTACAAACAAAAATCAAAGTGAATCATATTTTAATGTGAACAATATTGCATCTTCACCATATATTACTGAAAAGGATAATTTTAAAGAACTAAATGATCAAGTGAAATGGATCGTGATCGAAAACGGAGATTGTAAACCTAAGGGTCCTTTCATAAAAGCCAGTGACAATAGATCTTTCCAAGAAAAACAACAATGATCGAAGTTGCCGAAGAAACTATTTGAGTATTGTTAAGAATTGTTAAGTAAACCAAAGCGCCAGATAAAATACTTAAGTCCAAAAATACAAAATGAGCTCATTTCTGTTCTGGTTCTAAAAATAGAAAATGCACTCATAAATGAAATAAATACCGCATCATTTTACTCTATCATATTCGATACGACTCAAGATATTTCAAAAACAAATCAAATGTGTGAACTTTACCGTTATTATATGATCGAGAAAGACGAAAATGGAATCTCAAAGGCGCTCTTCATTAAAGAGTCATTTTTAGGATTTCATGAAGTTAAAGACCAAACTGCCTTAGCAATGTCCAACCAAATTATTAAATCCATAAATGACAAAAGTATACCTTCAAACAAGTGTCGAAGACAAGGATATGATGGTGCTAACACAATGAAAGGCACTTATAGTGGAAATCAAAAACTCATAAAAAATATCGACCCAAAATATCATCTGGTACTTAATGATGCAGTAAGAGAGGTTATTGATATGCAACATTTTTTTGAAACAGTTCAACAAATTTATAATTTTTTTGGGCATAGTATCAAAAGATGGAATATATTATCAAGTTTTATATCTGATAAAGAAAGGAAGTATTCAACTTTGATAACATTAAAAACATTGAACTCTAGTAGATGTGCAGGCCGTTATGATGCTATTTTTGCTTTAAGAGTTCGGTTTTTTGAAGTCCAAAAAGCGCTAATGGAAACAATTCTGTTAAATTGCAAATTAGATGAAAGAAATGCCCGAGAACTACAATTTTAGTATGTTATTGGTTTTCCATTGCAAAATTCTACAAACTATCGATGTAGCCTCTAAAGCACTTCAGTCTAAAGCCCCCGATCTTTCAAATGCCTTAAAACGTTTGAAAATTTGTCTGAAAGAATTGGAAAGGTATAGACTTGAATCTAAAAATTTAAAAAAACAAGCAAATAGTGTAGTAGAAAAATGGTCCATCAACCCTGAATTTTCTAAAACTCGTCAGAGGAAGATGAAACGCCATTCTGACGAACTTTGCGAAGATGAGCGTCTCCAAGATCCATATTTTATCGAGTATTGGACATCATTATTAATCAATTGAAATCGCGTTTCCTTCCAATGAATGAAATTGTTTCCAATTTCAGTGTTTTGCAACCGGCCAGTTTGAAAAATTTAAATGACACTGAACTTTTGTTACTATGTTTCACCAAGAGCCAACCGCGCAATCAATCAAAACTATTGTTAATGCAAGCACAGCAAAATTAGCGGTTATATACAAAAAAACTTTACTGAAAGTGAAAAAGTGTAATAATCACATATGGTTTATTCAAACGTGTCAAAAGGAGGATCTCCAACCAAAATTTATGAAGATTTCATGTCATATCCACTCACCTCAAGCAGAAAGCACTGTCAATGCAGCTCGGAAACATTGGCTAGCAGAAGAAGCATCCAAATGGTACAGAAACAGGGATAATCTCAACTTACATATTAAATTAGTCCACACAGAACTGCTACACAAATCAAATTATTTCGAATTTGAATACTTTGACAGGACAGTGCGCGAGTCAGTGAAGGATGCAACACATAAACAGTACCTAATACAGCTAAGAAAATTAAATACCCTAAGAAAATGTAAGTCACAAAATTTTGCTCACCTAAATTCTCATAATATCAATTCAATTAGTTCAGTAAGATTTTATGATAGAGTTGTAAATTTAACAAATGTTCAGTTTGATAATGAAGAAATTAAGTTATTAGAAAAAGGCCTCAAATACTGTCCAAACTTCGTCAAATCCACAGATATTGAAATACTCGCAGCCAATTTAGAGAATCTTTTAAGTAGTTTAAATAAAAGCCAATTAGCAAAATATAACATTGCAAATATAATAGCAAACAATAAAATAAAAAATAAATATTCCAACGAACTCAGAATAATTAATAAATTACGTAACAAAATTTACCAAAACAATTTAATTCTTTGCAAAGCTGACAAAGGTAATACTGTTACTATTCCAACAAAAGATGAATACCTACTAAAAATGAACACACTCAACACAGAAAACTGTAGAGAACTCAAGACCGATCCAACAAAAAAATATCATACCGCTGTAAAGAAAATTACAAAAACGTACACTGAAACCTTCTTAAATATATCGCAATCCAAACTAGATACCATGAACCCAAAATCTCCAGTCTTATACGGAATGCCTAAACTGCATAAAGATGGCATTCCAATGAGACCAGTCGTTTCTTATGTAAATGCTCCTGCATATAAACTTTGCAAACAACTCAACAGTGATCTACCATTATTTATCGATTTCAACTCGCCCAAAGCAATCAAAAATACAATAGAACTAACAACAAAATTAAAAAACATACAGATACCTCCCAATGCAAAGTTAGTTTCGTTCGATATAAAAAGCCTTTTTTCCTCCATTCCGGTACAAGATCTTAAAAATATCCTCACTGAAAGAATTCATGAATGCAATCTTGAAATCGTACAAAAAAATGCTCTCATAGAAGCTATCAATGTATGCACCGAACAAAATTATTTTCTGTTCAATTCAAAATTTTACAATTCAAAGTTTTATATCTGATAAAGAAAGGAAGTCTTCAACTTTGATAACATTAAAAACATTGAACTCTATTAGATGTGCAGGACGTTATGATGCTATTTTTGCTTTAAGAGTTCGGTTTTTTGAAGTCCCAAAAGCGCTAATGGAAACAATTCTGTTAAATTGCAAATTAGATGAAAGAAATGACCTCTTAAAAATATCCTCACTGAAAGAATTCATGAATGCAATCTTGAAATCGTACACAAAAATGCTCTCATAGAAGCTATCAATGTATGCACCGAACAAAATTATTTTCTGTTCAATTCAAAATGTTACCAACAAACGAATGGATTGCCAATGGGAAGCCCCCTGAGCCCCCTCCTGGCAGAAATTTATATGGCTAATTTTGAAAACAATTTATTTAGCGACACTAATTATACAAGACACATACATTTTTGGGCCAGGTATGTCGATGATATTATTTGCATATGGACCGGTACAGAAAGACTATTGGGTCAATTTCTTGAATATTTAAACAGTGTAAACTCAAAAATCCAGTTCACAATAGAAACAGAGATGGATAATTCATTAAATTTCTTAGATTTAAAAATAATAAGAACACCGAATAAATTAGAATTCGAAATATTTAGAAAACCCACGTATACCGATACAATTATCCACGCAAGTTCAAATCAGTCATGGAATGTAAAAATGTCCACTGGAATGTAAAAATGTCCACTTTTCATAGTATGACCCACAGACTTCTAACGATTCCACTTAAAAAAGACAGCTATGAAAAAGAACTTAATATTATCAAAAATATCGCAAGGAATAATGGATATCAGCCAAGCATCATAGATAAAATGATAAAAAACAAGATTAAGAAAAACAACACCAAACATTTTTATGCCGCAACACCCGAAAAACTATATTCACAAATTAAGTTCAAGAATCACAAATCAGTTAAAGAACGAAAATATTAATATTATCTCTGTTAATAAGAATAATCTTGCATCGATGTTCAACAATAACAAAGAAAGAGCAAAATTTTGTGACAAATCTGGAGTATACAAAATTAAATGTAATATGTGTGACGCTATTTATATAGGCCAAACGGGCCGATCGCTCAATGATAGGCTAAAAGAACATAAATATTCAATTTTACACAATCAGAGAAAGACGGGCTTTGCCGAACATTGTATAGACCAGAACCATTTTTTTAACATTAATAATACCAAATTAATACATAGCTGCAATAAAAGCAGGCTGTTAAATTACCTGGAAATTTTCGAAATTAAAAAAGCCATATACGACGGCAAAAACCTAACAAACACCCAGCTAGACTTCGGAAATACTCCAATTATTGAAACGATTAAAACAAATTTAACGAGATGTCGCGAGGCCGAAACATGTTAGAGAATATCTTGAATATATTGTGAAATAAATACCAAGTGTTTTAATTATTATCATTTTTAAAAAAAGCTCTAGAATTTGTTGAGATATATATATATATATATATATATATATATATATATATATATATATATATATATATATATATATATATATATATATATATATATATATATATATATATATATATTTGTGTGTGTGTGTGTGTGTGTGTGTGTGTGTGTGTGTGTGTGTGTGTGTGTGTGTGTGTGTGTGTGTGTGTGTGTGTGTGTGTGTGTGTGTGTGTGTGTGTGTGTGTGTGTGTGTGTGTGTGTGTGTGTGTGTGTGTGTGTGTGTGTGTGTGTGTGTGTGTGTGTGTGTGTGTGTGTGTGTGTGTGTGTGTGTGTGTGTGTGTGTGTGTGTGTGTGTGTGTGTGTGTGTGTGTGTGTGTGTGTGTGTGTGTGTGTGTGTGTGTGTGTGTGTGTGTGTGTGTGTGTGTGTGTGTGTGTGTGTGTGTGTGTGTGTGTGTGTGTGTGTGTGTGTGTGTGTGTGTGTGTGTGTGTGTGTGTGTGTGTGTGTGTGTGTGTGTGTGTGTGTGTGTGTGTGTGTGTGTGTGTGTGTGTGTGTGTGTGTGTGTGTGTGTGTGTGTGTGTGTGTGTGTGTGTGTGTGTGTGTGTGTGTGTGTGTGTGTGTGTGTGTGTGTGTGTGTGTGTGTGTGTGTGTGTGTGTGTGTGTGTGTGTGTGTGTGTGTGTGTGTGTGTGTGTGTGTGTGTGTGTGTGTGTGTGTGTGTGTGTGTGTGTGTGTGTGTGTGTGTGTGTGTGTGTGTGTGTGTGTGTGTGTGTGTGTGTGTGTGTGTGTGTGTGTGTGTGTGTGTGTGTGTGTGTGTGTGTGTGTGTGTGTGTGTGTGTGTGTGTGTGTGTGTGTGTGTGTGTGTGTGTGTGTGTGTGTGTGTGTGTGTGTGTGTGTGTGTGTGTGTGTGTGTGTGTGTGTGTGTGTGTGTGTGTGTGTGTGTGTGTGTGTGTGTGTGTGTGTGTGTGTGTGTGTGTGTGTGTGTGTGTGTGTGTGTGTGTGTGTGTGTGTGTGTGTGTGTGTGTGTGTGTGTGTGTGTGTGTGTGTGTGTGTGTGTGTGTGTGTGTGTGTGTGTGTGTGTGTGTGTGTGTGTGTGTGTGTGTGTGTGTGTGTGTGTGTGTGTGTGTGTGTGTGTGTGTGTGTGTGTGTGTGTGTGTGTGTGTGTGTGTGTGTGTGTGTGTGTGTGTGTGTGTGTGTGTGTGTGTGTGTGTGTGTGTGTGTGTGTGTGTGTGTGTGTGTGTGTGTGTGTGTGTGTGTGTGTGTGTGTGTGTGTGTGTGTGTGTGTGTGTGTGTGTGTGTGTGTGTGTGTGTGTGTGTGTGTGTGTGTGTGTGTGTGTGTGTGTGTGTGTGTCGGTAAAGAAGATGGGTGCCACCTAAATTGAATGACAGGCAATTAAAAAATCGAAAAATCGTCAGTGAAATGCTGCTTCAAAGGTATGAAAGGAAGTCATTTCTGCATCGAATAGTAACGGATGATGAAAAATGGATTTATTTCGAAAATCCCAAGCGAAAAAAATCATGGTTATCACCTGCCGAAGCCGGCCCATCGACTGTAAGGCCAAATCGCTTTTGTCGCAAGACCATGCTCTGTGTCTGGTTGACCATTTGTCACTAGCCAAATTGCCGATAGCGATCAGTATTAACTGTTTCTCCAGGTTTGAACTGTTCATAATATACGTATTATGAACTGTTCAAACCTGGAGAAACAGTTAATACTGATCGCTATCGACAACAAATGATCAATTTGAACTATGCATTGATCGAAAAACGTCCACAGTACGCTCAAAGACATAATGAGGTGATTTTGCATGACAACGCCCCGTTTCATGCAGCAAAACCATTCAAAGAAGTGTTGAAATCACTTGGATGAGAAGTTTTATCGTTTTTGGCTTCATCTGATTACTATCTTTTCGCATCGATGGGGCACGCGCTTTCAGAGCTGCACTTTCGAAGAAGCTAAAAAATGGCTCGATGAATGGTTTAGCTCAAAGGAGAAACTGTTGTTTTCAAATGGCATCCATAAATTGCCTGAGAGATGGACAAAATGTATAGAATCACATGGCTAATACTTTGAAAAAATACATTTAAACTATCGATTATAAATAACGTATTTTCTTTAGCGAAAAAAGACATATCTGAATTATTTGCCAGGGAAATTCTCAGTTTTCGGTCCACCTTCAGAGACGAAATAAAAAAGTGTATGTATTAGAGAACCTGCTGATTTATTATTAATAAAGAATCATTTTATGTCGTGCAGCTTTCCTGAAGTATGTACTGCATTAATTGTGTTTGTTATAATTCCTGTGACTACAGCTAAAGTTGAAAGATCATTTTCGAAACTAAAATTAATAAAAACCTATTTAGGAAACTCTATGGGACAAGACAGGCTACGTAACTTGGTATGTCTGTAAATTCTATGGTATATCTGCATACACTTATTTTCATTGTTCAGAATCTGAAAACAACTTGCTGAAATCACTGCTATCATCTTGCAGTATCAACTTTGGTGGTTTTTACACTCCATCTTGCCATGAATGACTTACAGTACCATTCTGAAAAATTCAGGTTTCATCTAAGAAGACAAATTTGTACAACGCTTTTTTTCTTTCCTTTATATAACCTCTCAAAAAATCTATACGTTTTAGGGCCACATTGGGAAGTTCCAAAAGCCCTCTTCTTGGATCATCTTTTTCCACTTTTAACGTACTTCTTTCAATACGTTATACGTAATAATATGTAAACGTTCAGATTCAAATGGGATAACCTCCAAAAGTGTCAATAAATATCAGCATAAAACCAATCGAATCCAGCTCTAAATTTGAAATTTATTGAATACATACCATTTGATTATTTAATTTATATAGTGTTATTTCTGCTATTCTTCAATAGCGTCATCAATGACGTGCAACTGTTTTAGTTTTGTACAGGCTATATATGAATCAACTTCAACAAACTGAAACTTTTTTTCAACTTTCGATTATTAATAACCAAACACTCGACCAAAAGTGTGACAATGTCGCACAACCAACTGAGAACAAAAAGAGATAGAGTTATAGCTAAAAAGAGAGATTACTATGTGTGACATTTCCGATGTCACACAAATGGGCACAAACACAAATGGGCTGTTGCCACATCTTTTTTCTGGAACCGTGTGTTAATATAATAAGTCAATTCGTTACTTTTTATAAATAAATAATAATTTATTAATCATTTTAAAGTTTTTTTAGCATTATAAATAAAAATTTTGCATTTCTGTAACTATTTTAAGTTTTAGGAAAACAAGAAATGTCATCATTATTTTGACTCATAAGTATCTGCCGTACTTCCTTAAGGAACCAAATAATTCTCATTATGCTAACCATTTAATGTTAGAAAATTCCTCTTTCAACGATAATATTAAAATGTTAAAATGTTTAAAATGTTACAAAATGAAAATAAATCTAATCAACTAAATCTCTGAGAACCTAGAAATTAATAAAAGAGAAAATCTAGCTATTTTGCTAGATGAACAGGTAGAACTAAATGGCTCATCAAATATCAGCCATCTCAGTTAAATATTTCAAACAGTGTTGCCGCTATTATATATCAAAGTTCTGACAACTTTTTATAATGTGTATTTGTTTCAAATATTGATTTACAGTTGATCTTGATTAAGGGACGAGCATTTTATAACACAACGAAAATAAATGAAAAAAGCATGATTTTTTCCTGTCTGAAGTGTATTTTAATGTTATGCTGTTAGAAAGTCTTTATCGCTCTTCCCTCTATTGAAGTCGTGATTTCCGAGGCAAATCCGCAACAATAAACAACAAAAACGACCGGCTTTGTTTAGATATTAAACGGCGCTTAATCCTCGTACGTGTTTAACACGGTGCGGCCGTGTTTCGCGTTGCGCCCGTCACATTGTCGAGCTTTCAGGCACTCCCGATTTCGCGGTGGTCACATTAACCCTCGAGGAAAAGCACGTTCATTTTGAATTTATATCGTTTTTGATGTCTCAAAAGAATATCATCTCTAACGTACTGATCCTTTAATTCAAAGAGATAATCAAGGCGATAGTTTTCAGTCTGTTAATGACTGTTGCAGAACTTTCTTACTGATGTAAATTTATCAGATTTCAATTAGCTAATTTGATAACTAGTTGACGAAAGTCTACAAAAATACTTTCAGCTGTCAAAAAATTCTCTCATTGCAGAGAAAACTCAAGATTTTTGAAACTTCTGTTTGAACGTAGTCTCCTGCAATTCAATACATTAAGGTCAACGACGTTCCAACTTTTTAAAACCGTTAGTATAATATTATTTGTCTAACTCTATAAAATAAACAGTTGTATCGGCTTTGATCTCATTATTTGAAGTGAATCTTCAGACAGCGAACTATTTTTATTAAGTTCGAGAAGAGGAAGTGATCATTAGAGGCCAATTTTGTCAAATGGGATACATGCGAAAGCAATTTGGTAAAGTGTGTAGTGAAGGAACACTTTTTTTAGCCAGATATGAATATTTAACCTGAATAACACAATTCAATCAGTCTAGTAGTGAAACGTGACACTCTCCAATGATGATCCTGCCTTTTGCGCACTACGAGAATTCCAGAAAATGTTCCTACAGATAGAACCGTTTTCGTTTTCATTGGTCCACTTTCACCTTCTCCCGTCCATTGTTTGGACTGCTACTTGATCTCTAGCGTGTAATAGTGAATCCTTGTTTCATCTACTATCGATAAAACTCAACAGAGTCTCGTTTAAATCAGTGGAAAAACTATTGAGAAGTGTTCAATCGAAAGAGACTTTGGTCTACTGTTCATAAACGCGTTTGGTCAAACTTGCACCAGCACCAATATAAGGGAAATAACTTTCATAAATTTAAACGATTCTTCACATCATTTGAAAGGAAAAACTTCCTTACAAGAGTTAAAAACCTAAGCGTTTCGGTGAAAACAATTATTAAATATCTAACATCTTAATCAAATATGTGCAAATGCATATTTGGCAATTATTAATTAATAACCTACAAAGAAACTAATGAATTTTTAAAAAATTACTAAAATTACGCCATGCATATGCCAAAATCGAAGTGACGACGCCGCATTGACCACCAGAACAATAACACTAACACATCAGCACTACAGGCCTAGTGACCATTGACTTCAATTTTCTTCATTTTCCTCTTCCATTTCTCTCTGTCAGTTCTGTAAGCCGACCTTTCTAATGTCTTTTTTGACAGCATCTAACCATTTTTTCCGAGGTCTTCTTCTTCTCCTCGTACCTTTTCCACCCGAGAAGGCTCTTTTGACCCATGTTTCTCGTGGCATTCTAACCACGTGGCCCAGCCATCTAGCTGTCTATGCCCTGACTATGTCAGTTATTATTCTTATTATTCCTTATTGGTCCTCATTCTCCATTCAGTGTCACTTATTTTTATTCCTCCATAAATATTTCTCAAGATTTTCCTTTCCCATCTGTCAAATCTGTCTTCCTCCTTTTTATCCATTGTCCAAATCGCATATGCATATTAGGGTGGTCGTTAAATTTTTTTTTCCGTCGCCCAAAAAAACCTTCCTTTGTCACAGTTTCTTATATGTTACGTCAAATAAAGCAATACCTTGATAATTAACACAGTCTTTTTTATCATTTTTTTTTGTATATAAGGCAGATAGTGATTTGTACCAATCTTCTGGAATCTTTTGTTCTTCCCAAATTCGTTTGATTAACTTATTTATATTGGGACTTTTTAACTTATTAAGATTTTTAAGTTATGTAGAACCTTCTGTTTGGTCTGCTAGTAGCCTCACTCTGGCTTTATTACTGTGTCTTAGAATGTCTGTACGCTCATCATCAAACCATTCTTGCCGTCGTTCTCTCTCAATGTATCTTCACTCGTCCTGCAGGTTTTCGAGTTCAAATGTTCTATTCATAGCAGTTGTTATTTCTTTATCTAAGAGTCAGCACTTTCTCGTCTCCCAGCTTTCCCAAATCAATGTTTTTCTTTTTCTCGTTTTTTCTTTACGTAAATTTGGCACTTTTGTCTCACTTTTGCTATAACAAGAACATGATCAGTATCCACATCAGCACATCTGTTACTTGTTTCATAAATTTAGCTTCTATTAGAACATGGTCAATTTGATTCCTTGTTCTACCATCAGGTGATATCCATGTCTCTTTGTGTATGTCCTTGTGATCAAAGAAGTATTGATTCTGTTCATATTATTTTCACAGGCGAATTATATTAGCATTTTCCCATTGCTATTACTTTCCCCCAGTTATCCTGTTGTACGTTTCTTCCCTCCCTATCTTCGCATTTAAGTCTCGCACAACAAATTTAATATCGAATTTTGGGAGTTTGGACTCCTTTTCTTCGCAAGGTGCATGAATGTTAAGTTGATCTTTCCGAATTTTCCTCATATTTTTAACCTACATAATCTTTCTGAAATGCTTTCAAAATATTTTATTTACTGCTTGCTTATATTTCTTATTAATTAAAAAATATAAGTTCCTCAATTAATGTTATTTCTTTCCCTTTTTATTTTTTTCTTGCAGTGCCATGATATGTATTTCATATTTCCTCATCAAATGAACTATGTGTAGTAATGCGCCTTCTTCAAACGTTCTTTGCACATTCCATGTTCCCAGTTTAAATTCCTGTATTTTTTCAGTAAATTCCTTTCCTTTGTCCTTCTCATTGTTCCTTCCTGTATCAATTTCATAAAACCTTTCTCCTTCTTTATTCTCATAATTCCCATCTCATCCCTTATCTCACCTAGTTTTTTGTAGGCGATTGTATCAGTTTCTTTAGCTCTTTATCGCATTCCACTCTTGACCTGCCACATATAATTTTCCAAATCCGACTTTGATATTCTTGCCATTTTGCTTTTCTTCATCCGCCTTGTATACTTTATCACCTCCTTATTCCTCAGTTTTGATTTGTTCTGCATCACTGTCTTCTTTTAATTATTATTCTCCAGTTGTCCTAGGTATGTTTTTACTCCCAATTTCGCAGCTCCCTTAACTTTTATTTGAATTCCAAATTCATTTTCCATTCCCCTTTTCAATGCCTCATGATCATCTGTACCGATATTTAGACCCTGTTCTACCACGTTATTTCTCCTTTTATCTTTTTCTAGCTGTACCACTCCACTGTTTTTATCCTCTTTTTCAAAAATTGACTCTTTTGAGCTGATATCTAAATTTTGCTCTTTATGATTCTTGATTTCTCTTCTAAACTCTTGTATTCTCTCATTTGTTTTACTTCTTCAGATGACTCTTTTATTGTTGTTTCCATTATTATTAACACTTTCATAGTTTTTACCAGGACAATGAGTGTTATTTAATAATAACGACAAGAACCAAATATTTAATATTTGGTTCTTGTCGTACCGTTACGTTCTTTGCGTAACCAAATATATAAGTATTCTGTTTGCAAGTATCACGATATGCTTCTTGTTATATACTATATTGTATGTATAACAATTGTTTCTACACACAGTGTCTTTTTCAAATACAATATAGTTTATATTTGTATATATACAATATACAATATAGTATTATATTATACAGCATAGTTTGTATTTGTCGAAACAATTTTTATACATACAATTTTAAATATAATGGAAATTTTTAGATATTAATATTTGCTTGTTTATTTAAAATGAATTTCCATCAAGTATCGGCTACCTCAGTTAAATTTAAAACTGGTTAAAACAGTGCCAGGCTTGCATATACTCAAATGGTGGATATTTTAAATTTAACAAAGCAATTAATCATGTGTTTCTGAATGTGACGTGAATCGTTTAAAGTATATTATGGTGTAAAAAAATAGTACTGGTAATTTCAACTCTGACATGAAACGACAATAAGGTGTGAGTTTTGCTTATTTTTGTAATAAAACAAACAAATTTATTCTGAAAAATTATTCTAGAAAAAAATACCAAACCAAACAAATAAACTAACCTGAAATTGGGGAAACAACGATGCGACATTGTCAATTTTTAAGAAAATTTCAAAAAAATCCGACCTGTTTTACACGGAAATGGTTGCATTTTGGATACATATTTTAAGGAAACGTTTTGATAAAAAAAAAGAATCGTTGGTTAAATTCATGAGAGTACTTGCCCTTATATCCTGTATATGTTGTAACTTTAAATTTCAACGTTAAATTGTATTTTTTATGAATAATTAAATATATACTCAAATATGTGAAAAGAAACATACTTCTTTTTTCATCTGGCAAACCGTATTCGTGATCGCCAGATCGCAACACGAACCTCCCTTCTTTTAACAAGTCAACCGTAAGCCAATCCTCCGACAATACAACGGGTAAAATAGGGAGGAAAATAACGCACTGCCGAAGAAAAACAGAAAGACCGGGGTACGGCCAGCACGCGATACCGACATTAGAAAAGTGCCGCCAGGCCGTCATGTCAGTACAAGGAGGCGGAAGAAAGTGAAAGCGGCACACGTCAGGGCAGCGCTAAATTAGGTATAGATTTCACCGAGAAAACTAAAGGAAATAACATGTTTTCAAACCGGGGGTGGAATTCACGGTGATCCGGGGGCCGAAGACTCCAAGGAAAAAAATTAATTCCGGAGACCCGTGTTTGGATAGGACTAATTATTTCTTAATCACCAAAAAGTTGCCTAATCTATGTTATCAGCAGGATAATAACCGGTCGGGTCGGGCGAGGGTTTCAGAATAATTATTTATGTGTCCAACACGGAAACAGTTCTTGTATAATGAATTCGTTTCGATAGTTTCAAGGAACAGGGGGGGACGAAGTACTCCGATATGACCTTAAAAAGAAACTTTTGAATTATTCTGGATATTGAACGGAATTAGTTCCGTCGATGAATTAAATATGGATTTCGGTTTGTTTTAATGGAATCAATAAAGGAATTATAGTTTTTAGTGATCACAAAGTCAGTAAAAATGGAAAAAAGAATGAATCCGTAGATGATTATTAACCCTTTAAAGGTAAGGTGGATTTCTGCGACATAAATACTAAAGTGGAGTCGGATTCGACCCCACCCCAAAAAAAACCATTTTTATGACTTAAAAAGGAAGAGGAAATTGTTTAAAACATTTTTATTAATAAGTTCGTTTAAGTGTTTTTAAAGTGACATGCATGGATCATATTATGAAAATTAATAATTGCAGTATGTCGCAAAATATTTTCTAAATACATGTTATTCTTGCTTATTACGTCTATACTTTTAATAATTGCACTTATAGCAGAGAAATCAAATTTCTTAGAACCTACAGGTTCTTACAGATTTATGACTAATAAAAGTTTAAAATGTTTAGAAAAATACAAAATAATGAAACAACATTTTTACAATATGTTGACTATTTTTTATCACATCGTGGAGAACATTTACCAAAGTAAATACAAAAATAAAGAAGGAAAAAACCAAAGAAAATAATCTTTTTAGAGATAAAAATTAACGATTTTTTTCAACTTCTTTCTCTAATATTCAAAATTTACTGAACGTAAAAAGAAGAAGAAAATATAATTAGTAAACGAAATGAAAGATGAAAAGAGTAATTAAATCTTATAATAAAAGACTAGTCATAATAATCACATTTCTATTTCATCATTGGAATTACGATTAGGACAACCGATTAGGAACAATTTTATGATTTCCTCAAAGGCAATGGTTGCATTTCACACAAAATTCGCTTTCCTTTGTATCCTGTGATCTATCACAAAAGTCACATCTTTTTTTTTAGGGACTTTCATTGGTACAACAAATTCTTGTAACTCCTTGCCCAAAAGTTTGCATATTGACATACGAAGTTCTTTTGGAAGACGATGGTTTTGCGTTGGTTTCTGTCTGTGGAGTTTCGACAATGCAAGGGAAAGCTTTTTTAGAAATGAGAATCTCGCATTATTAGATAAGCTATCCAATTTTTTGGTTCCATTTGTAAATAACAAAACTATTCACTGCAGCGATATCTATGATATCTATAAAAATATCTCTTCCGTCATCTTCGACATTTTCTCCTTGTCGTATTATGGCAAAGCATGTATATAACGTCAACCCCCCCTTTGGTTAAATTATAAAACTCGATGATTTCCGGTTTATTGGAGTTTTCATTTATAGATCCGCTGAAATGCATCGACGATATCAGCAATACCTTTTGGTTTTTCTTCGGAGTGAATGAAACCAATGTTTTATCATCTTGGTACCTGAAGACCCTACTGGAGCTGGAAACAGCATTGCAGGAGGTATCTCAATTTTATTTTTCCCAAAATACCCACAAAGGTGGGCTTTTTTTCAAGGAATGCTTCGGTCAATTCATAAGATGAGAACAAGTTGTCTGCAGTTAACTTTTTACTCGTTGCTATGACAGACTGAGTGAGCTGTAAGACATATTGGCCTGGCAAAGGTACATCTCCCTTCCGCTTTTTTTTTTCTTTACCAATATATCATATGCCTTTTATAAAATAAGAAGTTCTGGCGTCACAAATCGACACTATTTTCAACCCGTATTTATCGGGTTTCAGCGCAATATAGGTTTTAAATGGACAGCGACCCGCAAACTGAGCAAAGGTTCGTCTAGTGTAACATATTCCGAAGGACTATAGTTTTTTAAGCAATTGTTTCCAAAAATATCCCAGTACAGCACTCATATATAAATCCAAACAGAGCTTTGTTATCAATTGCATTTGTTGTTAATAAAAACCACGGGACAGTTTGGTATTGTTTGGTACAATTGTTTGGTACAGTTTGGTACAATTTTATTTATTATATCATTAGTTATAAACGAAGATTTCTCGAAAATTTCGAAAGAACCGGCATGTCACTCCACACAGTTTCTAAATATTTGCCAAGTTCGTAATTCTCATCATTATTTTTATTTATTTCTAAATCGAAAGTTTCATCATCATCATCTGC
This sequence comes from Cosmopolites sordidus, assembly GCA_031761425.1. NCBI lineage: Eukaryota > Metazoa > Arthropoda > Insecta > Coleoptera > Curculionidae > Cosmopolites > Cosmopolites sordidus. The sequence goes on from JARFXV010001590.1 coordinate 170,928, forward strand.
AACGAAAATAAAATCGTGTTCATCGTCAGTATTCGACAATACGTTATCTTTGCTTTCCGATTAAACTTCTGTTCTCTCCACATCATTTCTTTAATTCAACCAATACCTCTTCAGAAGTGTGAAACATCATATAATGACTCATTGCGTTAAGGAACTGAAAAGAAAACATGTTTAATAGCAAAATTATAACGTGGGATACTACCCCAACTCGGGTAAAGCTGGTTAAAAATAAACACCGTAATTTAAGGCCACTTGCCACGAAGATGCAACTCCTCTGACAGTCTTGGGTACTCCCTGATAGGTCCCTGTCCTCTCACGGCTATTGGAAGGGGCGGGGGAGGGAAGTAAGCAAATTAGTTACGCTGCTGTCGTATCCGACCCGAACTTTACCTTTTGAGTATTAAACGACTCACATTAGACCATTCTTAAGGTTTGAAGAGTCACACATTATATTCTCTTCTCTCATATACGATCTTTTTGCAACTCAATAATTTTCAGATTTTTCCATATATTCAACATCTTTACAACGCTTTACTTTAACTGAATTCTATTTTACTTTGAAGAGATTCGCCGTATAATAAAAATAAGTTTTAAAATTCAATTTTTCCTATCATATTAATAATCCTATCCTAATCCTATTAATAAGACTCAATTTTCTGGACAGCAACAATGAATTATGATTTACACATAACAAAGGGGAACGGTAAACCTTCATACAGTCAAACGTAAATATATCCTCCCGTTAATCGAAAAATGTGACGATCCTAAATCAGAAATTTTAATACGATTATACAACAGTGCGCAACCGACAGAGAGAGGGTCGTTTTACACGAAAAACGCATTTGTCGCAAAATTCGACCACTGTGCGAAACGGGTAAATATCGAAAGGGGTGTTCGGCCCGTCTGTGGCCGACGTTTATTATCGTTTGCTTGCGCCGCCAGCCGTCTCCATGCAGCCGCTCATCAATCAGTTTCATCCGATTCAGCTATCCGTGCTACTATTTGCGAAAATAAACTTGCACGATTTATGTCAATATGGAGTATTCAAACTGTATGGAAATTCGTACGAATCAGGAAAACACAACAGAACTATATACATTATAGGCACACCACAGTTTAAGACCATCTTCAAAACTTTTTTAATTACCAAATTGTTATTTTTTCTAACTCGATAATATTGATTATAGTTTATTCAAATTAATGAACTGTACTTATACCTTCAAAAATGCCTTTATAATTGTTTACCAAAGATAAAAGGAAAATAATAAATACAATCGAATTCTTGTGTTCATTTTACTTATTTTCATGACAGTTAATTTCGTGTTTACAAATCCCTTTTTCGTTTTGTTTAAATATCTTGGATCAGAATCAGTTTGTGCCATATTATGAAAAAATAGTTTGATTTGTATATATATATATATATATATATATATATATATATATATATATATATATATATATATATATATATATGAACATTTTGCTAGGTGCTTGACCGGGGACGAGCCCCACCCATCCACGCAATTGGAGGAAACATGTTTCTTGATGTTCAGGCTCGTAAGGGTACCGACATATGCTCTCCATTCATTGGACGTTATCCAAAGAAATCTAACATTGCATATATATATATACAGGGTGACACAGATTAACGGGAATTTTTTAAATGCGTAGTGGCAGCCATGAGCAGGTGGCAGCACTGTGGGAGAGTGACCAAGCAAACCCTTTGCCTTTTAGTAACCATGGATTAGTGGAACTGGCAACTGCGTGCGTTAGCCATTAATATGTTTTATAAAAACAATGATAGTTTGAAAACTGCACAGAGAGGATTCCGACGTTTTTACAACTTAGGACGCCATGGCGCTGTCCCATCAAAACACGCGATAAAAAATTGGATTAATAACTTTGAAGAGACTGGATCTGCCTTAAAGAAGAAACCAACAAGGCGACCAAGAAGTGCTCGTACTCCACAGAACATTGATGTTGTATGGGAGTGTGTCTTACGGAGCTCACGGCGTTCAGTTCGTAAACAAGTAGCTGCGGTTGAAATGTCCCGGGATAGTGTTCGCAGAATTCTTCATTTAGATTTGAAATTTCATCCATACATCCAAACTGCAGATAATGCAACAACTGAAGGAAAACGATTACCAATTGGGATTAGAATTCTGTCAACAAATGATAACAAACAAACAATGACGATGCATTTCTAAGCAAGTTGTGGATGTCAGATGTGAATAAGCAGAACTACCGTTACTGGACAGGCACAAATCCTAATGAAGTTCATAAGCGTCTTTTACACGCTGGTAAAGTGTCAGTATGGTGTGCTGTTTCAGTACATGAAATCATCGGACCTTATTTTTTTTTAAATGTTAATGCGGATTGTAACCAGCAAGCAAGTGTCTCCCAAGACCGGTTTCTGGCCTTATGCCGTCATCAGTTGGGCTCAAGCTGGAAACCTAAAGAGTGGATGAAGGAACGACTAAAGCCATGACCATATAAATTGGCGCTTTGGATGGCGGATGAAGGAATGGAAAAGCACGAACGAAGGTGAACTTCCTTAGCTTTTTAATACTTTTCTCCACGGGCCCAGTTTTCAATTTTTCGATCATACCTGGTACTTACCCGAGGTTAGACGGGTCACGAACGTTTCCGCACAGTCTGACTGCTGCAACCGTTTACCGCAGGATAGCGTGGCCAGCCTCCATTCGACATGGCCAATTTATATGGTCACGTAAAGACATGACGACTAAAGAATCGTTCCTTCATTCGCTCTTCAGGTGTCCAGCTTGAGCCCAACTGATGATGGCTTAAGGCCAGAAACCGGTCTTGGGAGACACTTACTGGGGCTTTGGATGGCGGATGAAGGAATGGCAAAGCACGACGTGGAGCACGTGTGAACTTCCTTAGCTTTATATATATATACATATATATATATATATATATATATATATATATATATATATATATATATATATATATATATATATATATATATATATATATATATATATATATATATATATATACTTACCTGTTTTTCGCATTCTTCCAGTATATTTGACTTATCTTGCAGTGTCAAACATTTACTCTGTGGCATGACTATGTTGGTGCAAAGCTACACTCACTTCGAGACGAGAACACAAATGCAACAGTCGTTTATTATATATAATAGGTTATGTTTGAGACAAGTTTTAAACGCGATGTTTATAAAAATAAATTTGTTTACATACAATTGATTCATTAATACACCGCTTACTATACAAAACTATTGAAAATTCACATTATTAATAAAAAATATTTCTTTTAAAATAATTGTTGTTTGAAACTTTTGGCCTGGGGTGTAAGTGTTCAACGTAGTATTAAGAACAAGTTCCAGAGTATTTAACACCAAATAAACAAGCCTTATTTCCTTGATATCATCCCTTCAGTCTCTCTTTTTCGTTCCTCTCAAAACATCCTTACTAGAAAAATATCTGTTAATAAAGACATGACTCTCATGAGATACCAACCCTACAGTTTATCGCTCTAAAAACAGGGAATTGCAGAATATTAACAGAGTAAAAAGACGACACTATCGGCAACTTTGAAGATTATTGCTATTATCGGCAATTAAGTTTTATACAAATCAGAAGGGTTTATATTAGGTCCTTAAGTTAATTTTCAATCTTTTTGATTACCCTAGACATTTATTTACGAAAAAATAATTCAAAATTAATTTTCGAAGTATTTTCTCCCTCACTTTACATGTTCGCCAACTTTTAGTAACATATATGGCTGATAAGAGGACTTAGTCAACAAATGTGTTGGCAAATGTTAGTCATTAAAAAGATACAGGGTGTTGAAAGTGAAACTAAATGTTCGAAAAATTGAGATAATTTTAAAACGGTTGAAGACATCAGGTTCAAAATCGGGGTAGTTGGATTTTCAAAGGCCACAAATACGAATTTGGTACTAGCTTGACCCTTGTTCCTTGAGGGCGCTTGCTACCTACTTTGAGTGAGGAATTAACTCGCTCATATTTTTTACCCTATAAAGCTGGGAATATTTTACTTCAAAATAGAGAAGAGTCATGATTTCCACGTAAAAAAGGTACCCTTGGTCAATATCGATAGCTCACTCCGTTTGCGACATATTCGTGTTCGAATATTCTATTGCACATCTTGTCGATGGCTGAAAAATATACAATTTACAAAGCGTACCTTGAATGTTATGGGCATTATCGACAATTTTTTAATCGACCCATTTGAGTTTCCGCAAAGACTGAATGGAGATCAATATGTGCAGTTTTTAGAAAATGATTTTTTATACCTGTGGTTCATGCAAGATGGAGCGTCACCGAATTTTACTGTTGCAGAGCGAAATCATTTGAATCAACGTTTTCCACATCGATGGATTGGGCGCGGTGGTGAGTTTCTTTGGCCACTTCGTAGCCCATCCGTTAGACTTTTATTTGTGGGGTCATATGAAGTCTTTAGTTTATGAAATGATGAAATTTACTTTACTATGATGAAATCAATACACGAGACGAACTTTTACAAAAAATTCATGCGGCCAATGTTATTAAAAATGAAGAAAATGTATTCTCAAATGTGAGGCGTCACTTAACAAGGAACCTGCGAAAGTGTATTGAGGTACACGGTGGACACTTTCAACACCTATTGAAGTAAATATCAAAAAATTGTTATTTTAAAGAAAGCCCGTTGTATTTTTGACATCTTAATGTTTTTTTCCTCGTCTTTAAGGCACACTTTGTGAATTGCAGATTTTTCAGGCATCGACAAGATGTGCAATGAAATATTCGAACGCGAATATATCGCGAACGACGTGAGATATCGATATTGACCAAGAGTACCCTTTTTATATGGGAATTATGACCCTTCTCTATTTTGAAGTCAAAATATTTCCAGCTTTATAGTGGAAAAAAAAATTGAGCGAGTTGATTTCTCATAAAGTAGGTAGCAAGTGCCCTCTTGGAATTAGACTCAAACCAGTACCTAATTCGAATTTGCCATCTTTAAAAACTCAACTACCCCGCTTTTAAACCTGATATCTTCAACCGTTTTTAAATGATCTCAAAAATTTAGTTTCACTTTCAACACCCTGTATCTTTTTATTAACTAACATTTGCCAACACATTTATTGACTAAATCCTCTTATTTAATCTTGATCAGCCCATTAGTCAAAGCGTTATCAGCCGTTATCCAACTACAGTGTGATTCCACGATTGAACCACAACAAGAAATCTTTATAAGCCCTTAGTAAGCATTACATTCCTGCGTTGTAGGAAACAGTGTTTCTACACAAAACTATTCTGCGTTCTTTTTTTAATTGGAAATGGTGTTTTTTTATATAAAAACCCACTTACCTGCATTCAGATGCTCTATAGCGGACCAGTTGCTCTATAGCGGATAAGTTATGGCACACCTGTATATAAACATACAATACAAATACATAATAAAAAAGTGATAGATAACAAAGTAAAAAATTGTTTTATTCCTTTTTAAAAAATTAACTATAACAAGGTAACGGACAAATCAATCAATAAATACTTAATATATTATGTTGTATTTGCTTTCTTCAACGTTATCTGTGGTGGTTGCAGTTTTTGGCAATCCCGAACGTTCATCGTCAACCAAGCATCTAATATGGTTGAAATTTCCAAGGTTATCTTTCAACGCATGCGCAATTATATTACCAGAATTTTTTTACCAGTAACGCCATCTTCATATTGCCACTACAAACTTTTCAAACTAGCCTCGTAACTTAACAATCCGTTGATCGATTCTAATGATGGAGGTCTCGTTTTATAGAGAAGCTATACAACTTTTAGATTCTAGATTGTTTAAATAGATAGCGCTAGTAGTTTTCTTTGAATTTAAAAAGTTCCGTTATTTTTCCGACATACTGTATAGTTCGTATTTGAAAAAAGTGTGTGTTATAGTTTTAAATATAGTAGAAATTTAAATATAAATCTGAGTTTGTTTAGTTAAAAAGTAACTGCAACAGCAACAGGGGGAAAAAAAGAAACGAAGTAAAGGAACTAACTGAATCAATTGGTATAAAAGAGCGTTAGTCTTCGACCGCCCCGGTGAGTTTTTCACCAACGCGTTCCCTCCACAAGCGAGATAACAATGAGGAAGTTAGCGGCGCGTAATTTAGTCGTTATAGCGAATTCAAACAGTTGCCAACTTCATGGCAATAAATAACCCTAATGCTGATTTGTATCCAATTTGGTAGTGCGCGGCCGCCCGTATATCTGTGTGTCGGTGTGTACACGGGGTAGTCGGCGGCACGACGCGGCCCTATCCCCGAAGTTATTCCGAATATAAAACAGGCAGTATGTAAAACTGTCACGTTTGCGGGTCGAAAATTTATAGAACGGCCGCATAACTGGGTAACTTCTCATGTTCGGGGATTCGGATTCATAATGTGCCAGATTAAATTAGACCGGGCCGGGCGGGCAACTTTACAGAGGCGGGCGGGCTCGGAACTCTGTGGGCTTGGACGTCGTTTTTACGCGGCATCGCCGGGCCAAAGTTTTGGAGCACATCTAAAGGTCAGTCGACAGGCAATGATCTAACGGTCCGAACACTGTTGGCTACCATCCAAACCCGTTTTTCGTTTTCTCGCGAAGTTGCACGCCCAGTGTTGCAATTCGATGACTTTTCTAACATTTCTTATCTTCATTTTTATTACTTTTCATCCATAATTTGTATGTTATAAACTATTTCAAGTCAAGCTGTAGAGAGTTTTCGAATAAAAATGTCAGAACCTTGAAACGTAATAGTGGCATTACTGTTTGAAATATAAATATCACTAATAGACTACAATGTTTACATTGTGTCAATTCACCATGAAATGATACACGATTCAACAGAGCGCAACAATTATTCGTATCTACCATCAAAATGCATGTTCGGTTCTCCAGACTTTTCCAACATTTCCTAAACTTAATGTATTTAGCTTAATAGGTTTGTAAACTAATATAACTGTAGGATTTGGGCCGATGAAAATCCTCAAATAATTCAAGTCTTTATCCTCAAAACGTCACCGTTTAGTGCGGTTTTTGGCCTACAGGAGTGTTAGAACCTTATATTTTTGAAGATGATGATGAAAATCATGTCACTGTTAATGGTGAATGTTAAAGGAATATGCTCACAGAATATCTTTGACCTTACCTGATATATGTGTATATACCAGGTATGTGAATATGAAACCGGAATTTGCCCATAGATCGCCCTACCAGTCAATGTACAATGACAGCAGTGATTTTCTGTTAGGATTTCAAAAAAACTGCCGCAAAATCGTATCGAAAGCTTGTCGAAGCTTGGTAAACCACAGTACCTTGAAGGGTTAAAAAAATTCAAAAGTCACGATTTTGACGTATGAAACGAAGAACCTGGAAGACCACCGAAAAAATTTGAAAACCGCGAATTGCAAGTATTTTGGATGAAGATGACGCTCGAACGCAACAACATCTCGCGGATCAATTAAATGTGACACGAGAAGCCATCTCTATACGTTTGAAAACCACGGGAAAGATCCAGAAGATGGGAAAATGGGTTTCGCATGAACTGAATGAAAAACAGCAGACAAACCGAAAAACCACTTGCGAAATGCTGCTCGCCAGGTACAAAAGTAATTGTGACTGATGCTGAAAAGTGGATATATTTTGAGAATCCTAAGCGTAAAAGATCATTGGTAACTCCAGGCAAACCATCGACTGCAAGGCCAAATCGCTATGGACGGAAGAATGCTCTGTGTTGGGTAGGATCAGCAGGATGTGATCTATTATGGACTGCTAAAACCTGACGAAACCGTTAATACTGAACGCTACCAACAACAAATGATCGATTTAAATCAAGCTTTACGTGAAAAATGATCAGAATATCAAAAAAGGCAACATAAGGTGATTTTGCTTCATCATAATGCACCATCACACACGGAAAAACTGGTTAAGGAAACGATTGAGGCATTTAGTTGGAAAATAGTTTCGCATGCGACTTACTCACCAGAGTTCGCTCTGTCCGATTACTACTTATGTGCGTCGATGGGACACACACTTGCTGAGCACCGCTTCACTTCTTACGAAAATGTATGAAAATAGCTCGATGACTAGTTTGCCTCAAAAAAGCAAATAACAAATTGTCAGACAGGTAGGAAAAATGTATAGGTAGTGATGGGCAATACTTTGAGCAAAATAGCGATGGGCAATCATTTTCGTACAATAAACGTGTATTTTCTATACAAAAATTCCGGCTTCATATTTACATACCTGGTGAACAATGTTTTCTTTCAACATGACGATGCGATTTGTCAACCAATCGATTATTGCAAAAAAACTGGACGCGTAATTTTGAGTTGAGTTTGAATGGTAATATCAACTGGCCACCGAGATCATGCGATATCACGGAATTGTTAAATAAAACACACAATTAATGTATGCATCAAAATTTATTTTGTCACCTTCCAAGTAAGCCCCATCGAGTGCAATACAAATATGCCACCACTTAGCCACGTCGTCTATTCATTGTTCGCTGATTCAGGTATGGCTTTCAGCTGCTTCAACGATTTTTTCTTAATGACCTTAATTGACTCAACACGCCTTTATTTTTACCTTCGGGAACAGATAGAAGTCACAGGCGAGCATGGTGATTGGTCGACAACGTTCTTTGCGTTTTTGGCCAAAAACCCTTGCACAACGATGGCTTTGTGCGATGCTGCATTATCGTGGTCCTTCGACATGAATTGTCCTTCCACAAATCTGGCCGTTTTCGGCGGATATTCTCGCGCAAATACCTCACTACTCCTAAGAAGCATTATTTATTCACATTTTGTCCCTTTGGAAGAAATTCGAAGCACAGCACATCATAGTAATCGAAGAAATCTGTTAGCATGACCTTGATATTTGACCGACTTTGACGCGATTTTTTGGCTTTCGGCTCGTTGTCAAAGCGCCACTCCAAAAACTGTTCCCTTGTTTGCATGTCGTACTTCTAAACTCATGCTTCATTGCTCGTTACGATGCTTTTCATGAATGTGTGGTTCATAGAAGCTCCGGAAGTCTTCAGCAATCTGCTTTGATGTCCTTTTTGGACAAAATTGAGCTCTTTCGGAACTAATCAAGCAGCGATGCGTTTCATGCCCAAAATATCAGTCATAATGTTATGAAAGAACTTAAAAGATGTTCGTCTCTTGAGGCAATTCTCTAAGACTCCTACGACGATTTTTGAGCACCATTTTCTTGTTTTTGTCAATATTTTCGTCGTTCGTAGACGTTGAGAGTCGACCAGAACGATGTAAATCAATTACCACTTCTCGACCCTCTTTGAACGTTTTATACCATTCATATGCCTGTTTTTGATAGGCATGATTCAGCCTATCAAATCAGCTGATGTACGAGGGTTGCTTTTAAGGTATCCCGAATAATAAATATAAACAAATATTTATTGAAATTTGTTTATAAAACCATTTATAAACCAATTTTTTTTATAAAACCATTGAAAATTAACTTTGAACCAATTTTTAAAGCACTTTTTCCATTCCGATTGAGGTATCTCCAAAGCATGCATTTTGAACGCATGCATTAACCGCTTCTTCTGGCGTCGAAAATCGTTGACCACGTTGTTTATTCTTCACGGACGGGAACAAAAAAACCATTGAGGGCCAAATTAGACCTGTACACCAGATGACCTATCAATTCGATATTTTTAATGGTCAAATATTGAGTTGTTCGGTCCGATGTGTGAAAGCTCGCAATTTCATGATGAAGAATGATCCTGCGTCGCTGATTATTTTTTCTTATTTCTTCAAAGACAAACAAATGGTTGTGTACCGTTCAAAATTAACTGTTATACGATTCTCTAGTAGCACTGTAGCCACATGCCCATTTATTCCAAAAAAAAACAGGCGACCATTTGCTTCGAAGTGCTTTTTACGCGAACAACTTTTGTTGGGTTTGGCTCATATTGAGGGACCCGTACAAGCGACTTCTATTTACTTTCGCGCTCATAAGCATAAATCCAAGATTCGTCACCTGTATAGATGTTATATACGGCTTTTGACGCACCACGATTGTATTTTTGGGCCCTTTCTTTGCGCTAATCCACCCGAACCTTTTTTTGAGTGATTGTCAAATTATGTGGAATCCAAAGCCCACAAATCTTTTTCACGGCTAAATGTTCATATAAAATATTGTGTATTTTTGTCATACTAATGCCCAGGAATGCCTCAATCTCACATATGACACATGACGATCTTGCTTTATCAGACCTTGCACAGTATCAATGTTTTCTGGCACAACAACCAATTTTGGATGACCTTCTTTAAATTAGTCCATGAGAGAACGACGACCACCATTGAATTCACTAAATCAGTGATATGCAGGTGAGTTGATCGATGCACTGTTGTTGAGATAATCCACGTGGAAAGTCGTAGTAAATCATCGCACAAACATTCTCACGAATTAATTCCATTTTTTGACTGAGATGAAATTTTCAAGTCATTAAACAACACAAATAGCTTCCGTATGATACAACGTTCTGAGTACGTATACGGTTAGTAATGTTAAACTTTACGAGGTATATGTCAGATGGTGCCTAGCAACTCCATTGTTGGCAATTCCGGATACATAAATAGCAACCCTCGTAAACAAACTACTTGACCTATCGCGCTCAAATTGGATATCGTAACTGGGCACAGTCCAACCATTTTAAAGCAGAAGTAAACATTAAACAATATTTACACGGGTTTTGTAAACGACAAATTATGAGTACTTTTTACACAGAATGTATATGAAAACTAGTCGAAAATTGGATCTCCAGAATATATTCCACCAGATGAAGGCGAGGGGGGACAGCCGACAACCTTTTATAACAATTTTTCAATTTGATTACTAATTTCCTAGTGTTGATGAAAATGTTTAGTTTGTGCCTGCATAGTGATTTCTTTTAATTTGTGGTAGCCTACCTATATGACCATTCATATTAGAAAGAAATAATAAGAATAATAACATTTCTCGAATAAAAAAAGTCATACTTATTTTTGTACCTAAAATATTTCTTGAAATTTTCCCGGAAAACAGTAAAGATTTTAACTGTTCGAACATTCAAAAGAACATTCCGGACCTGCCTAGGACTATATCTTAGATAAATGTGTTTAATTAAAGAACGGGGAGGTTTTAAATTAAAAACTCCAGAAAATTAGGGATTATTTAACTGTCCCATTTCCGATAATTATCCGGAAAGTTTCGTTAGCAATTACCTTTTTCGCCCCCGCCGTCGAACGTCTTAATCTTTCACCTTAATCCGGCCGCTATTTGTTCGGCCGCGTTAAAGTTCGGAAACCGGTGACTGGTAACTGGGGAAGCTTACGAGCCGGCGCCATTTCGCACTGTCAGCCTCGGGGTCGAGTTTTTGTTACCGCCGGAATCAGCAGAGCAGGCGGTGCTGGCGGCATTCGTCTCCACCAAGATTGCCTCTGTTGCTGAGCTCGGCGTTCGAGTTGAACACCACAATTAATAGCCTGATAGAAAAGTATCAACCACTAAATGTCTCGAATATTTATGCAATTTATTTATGGAAACTAAATCTTCATTATTTCAGTTTTATCTCAGAAAGTGTTTAATCTATCTTATTACCATTATTATAATATTAAGTCTAATCAAAATTAACTTAATTCAACAGAAAAATCATCTGAAAATGTCATTAAAGTGAAGGTTTTACCTAAGTCGCTGATATAGACTAATGTCGTCTATGGCATTTTGGAAGGTAAATATACACCATCAAAAGTCAGTTCGTTATTAATTATCATTCTGCCAAAACATAGGATCTCATAGCGCCTGCTGAAAGTTATCGATTGTTGGTTGAAGCTTATGATGAACATGCTCTAACCCAAAAAAAAATCTGAACTATAGTTTAAATGCTTTAAAAGTGGGTATTTTGATATATAAGACAAGGAGCGTTCAGGACAGTCGAAAAAGTTTAGTGGTTTATTTTCGCCGGGTCGAACTTTGGGATTAACAGTCTCTTTTGATTAAGATTTCGAGGTTTTAAGCTGAGTTTGATTCTAGTCGTGATCCGTGTCTATGTTAGCTCCTTTCCTGACTGGAACATTCAAAATTTCTTTATAATTGGTGTACGAAATGGCAACATGGTCAATTTGAAATTCACCCATGTACGTGTTTGGGCACCTCCAGGTCTTTTGTTTTGCTATTTTCTTCTTAAAATGGGTTGACATTATTTTTAGATTAAACTGCGAACATATTTCAACCAATCTTTTGCCATTATGGTTAGTCCATTTATGAGCGGGAAAACTGCCGACTGTTTTTCTGTACTTTATTACCCTAGTTGGGCCTTCAAATCACCCAATAGAATTTTTACATGGTTAGAGGGAATTTTAGAAATAATCTTTTCCAGAATTTTCCATTTACTTTTTCAAGATTATATTTATTTTCTTCGTTGACTGGGAGGTGTACATTGATTACGGTATAGTTTTTTTAGTACACTTGAGGGATTGCGTCTTAAGTCTATTATTTACTGGCTGGACATTAGTTATAGAACCAAGAATGGTTTTTGGATAGCGAAAGCAACACCGAGATGTGGTGTATTTTTGAGTATTCTTTTGTCCGTTTTACTTTTAAAAAGTCTGTAGTTGCCAAAGTCTAAAGTGTTAAACTAAACTAATCTGTCAACCGGTTTCATGCAGAGCTAAAATTTAGATTTTTTGCTGACTTAATGTTCGCCCCAATTCGTGTAGTTTTTTTGGGCGCAGAAGAGAGGTAGTTTTTTTGGGCGCAGAATTTTTACTGTTCCCAAGAAAGTTTTGTTTTCGGTTTCAGACGTTGGCAGAGCAACTCTGGCAAAGGATTGTTTACCTCCTGGGGTAATTTTGTAATTACTAGAACGCTTCATCTTGTACTTACTTTGTATCTGTATGTATATGTATATTGTATGTATATGTATATTGTATGTATATGTATATTGTATGTATATATATATATATATATATATATATATATATATATATATATATATATATATATATATATATATATATATATATATGCGGAAAACTCGAGAACAAGAAGATTGAAACATTAGTGCTCCAGAAGAACCATTTTTTTAACATAAATAGTTGAACACCAAACCGCAAAAAAGATAACAACCCCAACAAGAAAGGATATGTGAGACAAAAGATGTAAAAAAATCAATAAACGCCTAGATAGGAAAAATATTCGGAAATAAGAAAATTCATTAAAAATGAGACATTGAACGAAAAGGTAGTCATAGAGTCAGATAAAGTATATCATCAAAGAGATGGATCGAATACTATGAAAGACTGTTAATTGAAAACAGAGCAGAATAAATGAGAACCACGCCAACTGATCGATGGCGAAGCATTTAACATCGATACCGTTACACCTAAAAAACTGTAAAGCGCAGGCTCTAAAAGAATTTCAACAACTTTAATCAAATGCAGCAATGGATCAAAACAATTTTTTTTTTTGGAATACTTACTGGGCGTCTAAATCAATACCTTATTAGTGTTCATGTACCAAAACACTAGACAAAAACATATATCTTAACTATTCACAAAAAGGGAAATAAATTGGATTTCTCAAACTGCAGAGGTATTTCAGTGACCAGCACTTTAACCAACCGCCATGAGTGAATTCTCGGGGATCTATTTGAATTTAAATATGAAGACAAGGAAGAAAACAAATATTTTAACACATCACATGTTTATTGATCTCCAAAAAGAGTACGATATAGAAATTGGAAAGAATGGAAATTGAAAATTATGGAAAATTTTTAAGAAAACTAACACTAACTACTCATTAATAAAAACACTGAAAAATTTACACGACGACTCAAGAAGAATCACAATTGGAATCATATGTACCAGAAAAGGTAAAATTCATAATGACGATATCAATCAACGTATGGAAGTTGTTGGCTCTCTGACGACAGATATCTAGAGAAGACAGTTAATATAGCTCCACATATCCAAAGAATGGATGACACTAGACTATCTAAAATGACAATTAAATGGATTTTTTTAAAACCAAAGATAGAAAAGAAGGCCTAAAAAATCGTAGAAAGAGGGATCATGTTGATTTTGAATTAAATATTCAAAAGTTGGATAAATCTTCTGGATTTTTACTCACGCACCCTTGTAATTACAAGCCCCGGTTGTTTGTTTAACCAGAAACTTGGCACAATAGTGAATTTGTTCAAGGCATCGTCGAAATGATAAATAGACTCATATTTGCGTAATTAAAACAGAAACTGCTTAACAACCGGGTTTTCACTGGGGAATTGTTTGTTAGTCGGCCCGCTAATAAATCATTTTCGAGCTAGTTCAACAGTTTAAAGTGGCAAACGGCAGTGAAAAGAGCAGACAAACTTCGTTTACTTACAATTAGCCGTTGTTCACACTTCACCTATTACCCCGCGAAAACATCAGCCGATGTTTGACGAGCCTTTTAATTAAGAAAATAGATTTTCAAAGCATTTCCCAACTTTCTGTTTAATAAATATACAACAAATTACCTAAATATTACAATACGAGGGTAGCCTGAAAAGTTTCTAGCCTCAACATGAAGATGGCGTTACTCGTCAAAAATATTCTGGTAGCATAATTGTGTATGCATTGAAAGATAACCTTGAAAATGTCAGCCATATTAGACGTTCAATTGTTGTTTAACAGTCATTTATTTCAGTCAATGTAAGTGTTTCTGTAAAAATGAAAAAAATCGAATATCGAGACGTCATTAAGTTCTTGCATTTGAAAGGCATACACCTACGCAACTTAAAGCCGAGATGGATGCTTTTTGCGGGGACTATGCACCATCATTTGCCACCGTGAAATTTTGGGCATTTGAATTTAAACATGGTCATACCAACTTGATTGACGATGAACGTTCGGGACGTGCAAAAATTGCAATTACTACCGATAACATTGAAAAAGTTCATCAAAATAGTGCTAGACGACCGTCAAATTAAGGTTGGAGAGATAACAGAAGCTGTGGGCATATCGAAAGAACGTAGTATATATTGATTGAAGATTTGGATATGAAAACTAACAGCGCGTTGGGTGCTGCTATTGATTTCCGAAACCCTGTTGAAGAAGTTTAAGCCAAATAAGTCGGAGTTTTGGTGTCGATTAATAACTGTAAATGAAACTTGGATACACCACTACACTCCTGAAAACAAAGCGCAGTCGAAACAGAGGACTGCTAAGGATAAATCGACCCCGAAAAAGGCGAAGACTGTTCCAGGGACCGGGAAAGTGATGGCGACTGTTTTTTGGAATAATCATGGAATTATGTTAATCGACTATCTTAAAAAGGGAAAAATAATAACAGGGACATACTGACGCACTATTACTTGACAGATTAAAGGCAGAAATTGCAGAAAAACGGTGGCATTTGAAGAAAAAGAAAGTTTTGTTCCACCATACAAGGCACCATCTCACACTTCAGCGGTTGCAATGGCAAAAAATTACGGATTGAGATTCGAATGATTGACCACCCACCATATTCATCAGATCTAGCCCCCAGCGAATTTTTTCTCTTTTCTAGGTTCAAAGTTTCTGTCGGTGGATAGAGGTTTTCATCGAATGAGGAGGCCATCACATGCCCACGTCATAAACAACTAGTCTGCAGAACAAGATGTCAACTACTATTTGGACGGATTTTGAAAGTCAACTACTATTTGAAAGAGATCATCGCTGCGAAAAGTATATAGAATTACAAGAAAACTTTGTTAAGAAATATAACTGCCTTTGACAAAAAAAATAATAATATATTAATGTATATAATATAATAATTGATAAAATTCGTTATGAATGCATATTATTGCATTAAGGAAATAAATCAATAGTCTCATTTGACAGTTTTTATCTTTAAACAGCGTATTTTAAATATCTGGGAACCATATCTTCATATTGAAGGTTGAACAAATTCACTTGACTGGTAACAGAGTTGTTAAAAATATTTTCTTCAGGTGATTAACTCATTCTGAACTAAAGCGGACTACCATATGTTTTATGTGTTCGACTATTTATGCAACATCTAACCAGACAACTTAGAAAGGGCGACAAAAATATAGTGTGGACAAACGCAAATGAGAAGGAGGAGGCATTACACATTTGAATGAGGAGGAGGTATTTCTATATACAGGGTGTTTGGTGCATCGTTTGCCAAATTCAAATGGCCGATAGGAGGGGTCTTTTACTATCTTCTCAGCCTCCATAAAGCATTATTGGACCCACAGGTTTTTTAATGTTAATTTTTAAATATTTTATTGAAAAATTCTAAAAGCCAGAATTGAAGCTTGAATTTAAAAAAAGTTATTGGTATATCCTACAAATAATTTTTTTAAATTTTAATGTATAATGTTGTAGGGTTCAATGAAAATCAAAATTATATGTAAGTTACATTTAGTTTTTTATGGGCTCGCAAAGTTTTTGGAAGAAGTAAAAATAAATTTAAAGCTCAAATTTAAATTGCATATAAAAAAAACTAAAAGGTATCATGTTCTTGGAATACTTAAAAAAATCTCTGGTTTATCCTCTTTCTAACGGTGTGTATTCATGCCATAAAACGTTTTACTAACTTCACTAATTTGCTAACTTTGTGTATCGGGACGCATTAGGCTGATATGCAGGATAAAATTGTAAATCATCTAATTGGACCACATTACTTACCTGATCGTCATAATGGGGATAATTATCTTGAGTTCCTGCAAAACGTCTTATCTGAATTGTTAGCTGAGGTTCCAATATTTAATGAAGACAGGAGTATTGTGTTCCAAAATGGCGGTTGTCCTGCACACTGAAGCTTAACAGTCAGGGAGTATTTAAATAATATTTTCCCAAATTCGTGGATTAGGAGGGTTGGCTCTATTTCATGGCCTGCACGGCCCCAGACTTAACTCCGTTGGATTTTTACATCTGGGGACGGGCAAAAGAACTTGTATACATCACTGAAGTTGAAACTAGAGAAGATTTATTCCAACGCATAGAGGCGGCTTTTGTCATAATGAAAGAAGAAATTCTTTTACATACTACTACGGTAGAAATGAGGCAAAGATTGCGATCGTGCATATGCTACGAAGGTCAGCAATTCGAGCAAGATTTGTGATTAATTAAAACATTGATTATTAAGATTTTATTTGCTCTTCAAGTCCAAAGAACGTTAGTACCCTATGTAAGACCCAGACTTCACTGCGCAAGAGTGAAAAAGCATTTTCTACCTACTTAGCGTATGTTATTTACGCAAATAAATAATATCGAATAGCAGCCTAATGCCTTCCGATACCCAAAGTTAACAAAATAGTGAAGTTAGTAAAACGTTTTTATGGTATGAATGCATACAGTTAGAAAAAGGATAAAGCAGAGATTTTTTTTAGAGAATTCGAAGATCATGATCACTTTTAGTTTTTTTTAATAGGCAATTCAAAATTGAGCTTTAAATTTATTTTTACATTTTCCAAAAACTTTGCCAGTCTATAAAAAAAAGTAGATGTCGCTTGCATCTAATTTTGATTTTTATTGAACCCTACTACATTACACATTAAAATAAAAAAATATTTGGAGGTTATACCAATAACTTTTTTTTTAATTCAAGTTTCAATGCTGACTTTTTGAATTTTTCAAATAAAGAATTAAATAATTAACATAAAAAAACCTGTGGGCCCAATAATGGAGGCTGAGGAGATAGCAAAAGACCCCTCCTATCGGCCATTTTAATTTGACAAACGATGCACCAAACACCCTATATAAGGTGGTCCAATGAGTTGTAATTTTTAAAGTCTCAGCGTTATGTCGACATGCTTCAAACTTTTTTCACTCTTGCTCTTCAAGAATTTGAAGGAATACACACAGGAAACTTGATTCTAACAGGACGGAGCCACCTGCCACACTTTCAGTCTCTCTTTACCAGTCGTTCAGGCGCTTTTTCCATGAAAATTGATTTCTCGAATATGAGACATTCAGTGCCCCCCGAAGCCCGGACCTGACTCCCTGTGATTTTATTTATGCGGATATCTTAAAAGTCAAATGTACCGCAGTCGCCCAAGCCACTCTGGAAAATCTAAAGAAGAATACCCTCTTTAACGTATCCAATTGTTAGGAGTACAACTCGTACTATACAGTATTTTTCCAGTCCCATCAGATAGACTGATTGTTATGCCTTGCCCTGTTTTGATCGTTCTAAAAACAATGTCCTTTTCAAATTTCCAAAACCACTTATTGGATCACGATCAAATTTGCCTACCCATTCGTTTTTGGTAATGCAACAATGACGATATGAACATAATAAAACATACGAGGTGTGGCTATTAAATAACGAGACTGACGCTGCTACAGAAGAAGTACGCATGCGCCAAACGCCAGCGACTAACAACTGTTTAGCGTAAAACCTTTTCTTTGCAGTACTCTCGGTTCTATAAACAAATCCATATAACCATAGCCTTAGTTCACATTAGAGTAGTTTTTTGATTTGCCGGAAAAATGTTAAATGTAACAATAGGACAACGAATTGTTGTGAAATTTCATTTGAAACTTGGAAAAACTACTACTAAAACTTTAAAACTTATAATTTATTGAAACAAGTGTATGATAATGAATGTTTATCATGTGTACATGTTTTTAATTTGTTGTCTTCATTGGATCACGTGGAAGGCCTTCCTGAACGAGGATCCTATTCAATTACTTATCTGCCATCGCTAAAGTCATTGTACCACTTGAAAACATTTTTTTTGGTCGTAGGTCGTAGTTCACTAAATGTTGACAATAACCTGGAAGGCCTTATTTTATTATGATTATTCCAGAATTCATAAAAGAAGTCCGATGTTAATGCCGGATGAGCGTTTCCTTTTCTGTTCTTTGCATGAAAAATTTATTTTGCTTCAACTCAATTTTTTTCCTTTCTTATTTCTTTTTTCTTTGTACCATCGGTAACCCGAAATTTCCTTTCCAAATCAATGAGTATCTCCACAAGACTTCTTCTGACTCCTTGGTGGGATGTTGTATCGTACAATTTCTGAATGCATCTGTTTGTTTAGACAGAAGATTACTATTCTTATTATTTTCTTTCATCTTCTACTTTATATTGTTTACTTCGTAGAAGGACAATGATTTGACAGACGTATTTTGGTCGATCTTTACTTAGTCAGGTAATTGTATCAGTTGTGTTTTTTTCTTTCCTAAGTACCTTTGTCTAGTTACTCTCCACCAATGATGAACGTTCCTCTAGTCCTGTTTAATCGAGCTAATTCACGATAATATATATATATATATATATATATATATATATATATATATATATATATATATATATATATATATTATGCTATTTTTTATTATGAAAAAATCTTCTCTAAACCAAACAAAAAAACATAATATATAAATGGACTCAATTTAATATGGATAGGAGATAAATCAAGTACCAATTGAGGAATAAAAGGAAAACGGAAATAACACTAACTATATTTTACGGGCTAAGATGATAACAAGGGGGCTTTTAAAAAAATCACCCCTTAAAATTCTGCATAAAAGACAACGACCCAGAAAACCTGGCACATCGCTTTCGCTACCAATTACACGCATTATCAGCCAGGAGTTATGACTGCAATTACGGAGAATCCACGCCCCCCACTCGCCGCCAAACGACTCGTGACGTTTAATTTTACCCCATATTAATTTGGTTTATATCGCTCCTGCTGCTAAACAGGCTGACGCTTTTGCCAGCGACGTCGCTACTAATCCGACTTCTCGACACCCCCCCCCCCCCCCCGTGCGTGCCACTCTCTTGCAACATTCAACAACGTACTAACTGAATAAACATCTATCAATGCAATAGTAATCCTGACATTCACTTGACTAAGGACAAGATTTTTTAATATTCTTCAATGTAATCACCTTGCAATATGCAGCTCTCCAGAATAATTGCAGCTTGTCGCTTATGGCTTTGACCTCATAATCTGAAGTCAATCTTCATCCATTCCAGCTACTGGAACTTTAAAAGGAACAGTCTGCACATCACTAAGCGTGGCAATTTGCGACTGATGTTATCGAAATTGGAACCGGAACCTGACATTAACAAATTGTTAAAACTCCACCAGCCTCAACCATCTCAATAATTTTTGAAGTTATACTTCTTATTGAGCGTTTGGGAAAACAGATCAGAATGTATTTTTAGCGTGGGACGAAGTTGCGCGCGCCGATGTAACACATAATTTATTATTTTGTTTTTAAAATTACGAAACCTTCTCCATTTGTCAAGACTTGTTTTTTATTTATTACGCCAAAGAAATATAACTTCTTACGTGCATAAATAAGTATATATATATGCTTTTTTTATTTTGTATTTATTTTGTGTTTATGTTTAAAATTTTAATAAACAATACTATATTTGCTGGTAGTTTTAATTAATTTATATTTAGTAATTCTTGATAGATAGATAGACAAGTAAAATAGGTTCAGATTATATGCAACAATATTTTAGGGGGAAATATTATGTAAAGAGTATTATTGTGTTGCAAGTTTGTGATGGCGTACTTAAGGGTGAAACTTCATAATTGAGGAGACTATTGAGTTCTTAATGGAGCTCAAAATGTTTGGTGATAGGGTCTTGGAAACTAGGAAAATTGGACACTTGGAAAATTCTAGGGTGCCAATATCTAGATTTAATCTATTTTAGACTATCTAAAGTAAAATTTTAAGAAAAGTCCACAGTTTAATAAAGACACCAATAAATCCTACATCTACGTCCTTGTCGTGTACCCTGGACTCTGAAGTGCGAATATTAGGATATGCGAAACGCAGTTAATGGAGGAGGGCAAGGACCAACCTTCAACGCCGAAAAACCGTAATCCGTTGGCTAAGATATGGTAACCCCTATAAAAGAGTCCTCGGTCCTCCAGGATAGGATAGGTGAGTTGGGCGTGGGCAGTTTCAACCCGGAAAACAATTGCTACTACGAAACCTGATGCCAGTTGTCTAAATAAAGTAACGGGACTGATTTTTTATATTTTTTTTATTTAATTAAAAGTACAAATTGCCTTGGGAAGCCACACAACACTAAAGACGGTTTGTTCACTGTTTATATCTTTATCGCCTTCAGCTGGTCAGTTATGCCCTGTTCAGTGCTCTTCAATGTCTTAAACCGAATTCCTTTGAGGTGGATTTTCAATATTGGAAAAATGAAAAAGTCTAGTACATAAGGGGCTGCGGAAGGTAATGTTTTAACTTGTTAACAAAAACCAAAATACAGAGGACAAACTAAGGTAGAAGACGTTATAAAGTACACGTCGCTTGGAAACAGATGATAACTAGAGACCTAGAGACCCAGAACAAGACGAAGACCTAGCGGTACCCCTAACACCATATACCAACGATATAAAACGAATATCTGATACCTGCTAGATGAGAGAAGCAGTGAACAGAAATATGGAAAGGAAGGCCTACATCCAGCAGTGAATCGACATAGGCAGATTGTAATCGAGATCTACGTCACTAAAATCTAGCTGGACGTGTTTTAATATAGTTTCATTCAGACCAATTCCTTATTAGGCAAAAAAAAAATGGATTGGAAAGGAAAATGCTGCATATTTTAAGCCGAGTGCATTTTTCCTATTGCCTCATGAAGTTACCTTTTCACTGTTTTAATCGAAACTGCACCTGTATCTTATTTCATCTCCAAGTTCCTTATTTTATTTTTTAAAGCAAAATAGGTTCGTTGCGTATCGTTTTACCGAACCACGGAAAACTGGAAAATACCTTTTCCATAATCACAGAATATTATTAGGTCGTTTCGTGTACTATCTTCACTTCGCAATTGGAATTATATTCCGCGAACCAGTTCCGGCATTTCCCGTCCCCGATCCCTCCCCGCCTCCCCGCGAACCTTTAATTAAAAGTTTTTATATAACGATCTCGTTAGGTAATTAGAAACAACTTTTGCCCCCTCCGAACGGCCAAGTTTCATCGTTAATAATTAATGTAATTATTATCTCTCGCCGACAAATGTTTTGTTCATGTTTTTGTGCAATCGTTAGAAAAAAAAATGTTGACATTTTTCCTATATAAGAAGTAAATGTGTTATGGGAATATTTATTAAGAAATACACAGTGCGTCCATTACGTATCAGTATTTAAGAAATATCTCAGCAACCAGTCACCCCATCTATTGACGAGCGGCGTTGTTTCAAAGTTTGAATATTCCTGGACCTAACGAAACCTCCTTTACTTTGATCGGTTAACATTTGTTGATTTTATGACGTCTTGTTTCTTCTTCTTCTATCTCTGGCGGTATGAATTAGCGATTGTATAGCGTTTATGTTCGTCCATTGCCTCACGTTCCGCAGCCATAACATCTTTTTACGTCCTAATCCTCTTCTACGTTCTATTTTGCATTCGATGATTAGTTGTAGGAATTGATATTTCTGGCCTGTGTTTTCTGATGTGATCGAGGTGGACAGTCTTCCTTTTCTTTATGATGCTGAGGAACTGGCGGTTTTTATTGATACATTTAAGAACCTCTTCGTTTGTCACCCTAGCAGTCCATGGTATCTTAAGAATTCTGCAGTATATCCACATCTCAAAAGCCTCCACTTTGTACCTAGCATTTGCCTTTAAGGTCCAACCCTCTTCGTAGAGAAGCACCGACCAAATGTAGCACCCTTAATCGAATCGAATCAATCGAATCAATTGAATCGAAGATCAAGGTCGAAGTCGCTACAGATGAACAGTTTTTTGAAAGTACTTCGGGCTTGTTCGATACGGCATTTAATTTTATTATCTGAGGACCATTCTTCATACAGCCATGTTCCCAGATATTTAAATTTTGTGACCCGTTCTATCGATCTCCCGGTGTAGGTTAGGCTGGAATATCTGAATATGTTTGTTTCCCTTGTCAATTTAGTATGTTTTGTGTTTATAGTTAATCCCATGTTTCGACTGTTTTTTCCTATAATATTGATCAGTTGTTGTAGATCTTCCATGTTGTCTGCAATCAAAACTGTATCATCAGCCTAACGTATTTTCTTTATCCAGACTCCATTGACATTAATCCCAATCTCTTTGTTTTCAAAAACCTTCTGGAAGATAGCTTCCGAGTATAGATTAAGCAAGAGTGGCGACAGTATACATTATTTTCCTACACCTCTAAGAACTCTTAATCTGTCCAGTAAGGGCATTGTTCACTCTGACTTGTGCCGATTGGTGTCAATATAGGTTCTCTATACACCGAATGTCTTTTTGGTCCAAGTCAAGCCGACGGAGAAGCTTTATAAGTTTATGATGTTGAACCTTGTCGAAAGCCTTTTCGTAGTATATAAAACACAGACATACAGTCTTCCGCTTGTCGTAGCAGTTATGTACTAGAACCTGCATTGTTACCAGTGTGTGACTGTGTGTCGCTTATAGCATTATCACACTTTTTATATAGTATCTGATGAATTATTCTTAGAAATATTTTCATAGAGTGGCTCATAAGACTAATAAGGGTGAAGTGTATCAGGGTGATAAAGGTTGAAGATAGCCGTTGTTCAGGATATTGGCCAGTGTCATATATTTGGTTAAATAATCTATGCAGTACTGCGATACCTCTCTCGTCTAGTACTTTAATTATCTTTGTGGGAATTTCATCAGGACCAGCTACTTTATTGTTCTTTGATACTTGTATGGCCTTTTCTATTTCTTCTTTAGTAATAGAAGGTCCAGTTAGGTTTTCTCCCGAAGTTAGTTCATTACCAGGTCTATTATCATAAAAGAGTTTCTCGATATAGTCTTCCCATATTTTGCATTTTTCTGCATCATTCGGAACTATTTGGTTATTTTCATTGACTATAATACCCAATTTTCGCTTTTTGTATAGTCCACCAGTCTCCTTAAGTCTTTTATGAAGATTAAAATCATCATGTCTGCATTGTAGTTGTTTTAATTCTGAGCCATATAGTCTGTCCATTTAGTCTGAGCCATACGTTTTTTTCAGCCCTGATTTTTGATCTTATTAGTTTTTGTAGGTTTTTATATGTATCTTTTGTCTTTGAATTTTCAACTTTGATCCATTAGCAGCAAGATTTCCTCGGTCATCCATTTTTGCTTTTTATTACTAGTTTTATAACCTAAGACATTTCGTCAGGAGTTCAGCGAGAACCGATGAAAGCATTGAGAGAAAGTGAGAGCGCCCATGCGCCAACAAGCAAATTTATCAGCTCAAAAGCGCGCAGCTGCTTTAAATGAGACTAAGCAGGGCATTGATTCAAAAACGTCTAAGACTGATTAATCGAAAATGTATCATTCTGCAGCAGGACAATGAAAGACCACATAGTACCAGAATCGTCCAAGAAAAAAATCAAAGAGTTAGGCTATGTAGTAGTACTTAAAGTACTAAGTACTTTATTTTCGTATTTTCGCACTTAAAATTTTTGACGGCGATTTTTTAAAATGCCTAAATTTGTCGAGTAAGAAATTTCTAAAAAGAATTTGCATTAAATTTTGCCTAAAAGACCAAAATTCTTGTGGTGATGCATTAAAATGAAGCTATGGAAAAAATATAATTGATACAAGGACTTTAGTGCTAATAGAGAGGCAGTTGAAGATGAATTCCGTTCAGGCAGAACTCCCACGTTAACCAATGAAGAAAACATTGCCAAAATCAAGGATCTTAATCAAGAGTATCACCACCAGTAATAAGTAATCACCGATCAAATGTTACTCGAATATCATCTTGACCAATTGAATCAATTTTGAAGAACATAGCACACTTCGCACATCGCAATAATTATCAATTTTCACTAAAAATCAAACAGAACGTTCCACAAGTACCACATTCATAAGATATATCACCGTGTGACTTTTCCTATTCTCTCAATTGAAAAAAAAACAGTTCGTGAACACCATTTTGGGTCCATAGAGGCCTTTCAATACAATTTGCTGCATACTATAAAGGAACCACAAGAAGTCGTGTATAAAATCTGTTTCAAATACTAGAAAAAACGTTGAAATACGTCTATTACAGTGAAAGGATTACTTTGAAGGAAATTACTCCAAAATCATCCCAGTACTTAAATTATCTTTATAGTCTAACAAATAATTATTTAAATTTCAAACTGTGTTAAGTACAAGACCTATTGGGTTATGAATGTGGAATTAAACGCTCCGCTGCTTATAAATATTATTTATGTTTTCCGTCCAACCCCGATCAATAAAAGATGAAAAGCCTTTCGATATGAAATCGGTTCGACGAGGTTGGGGCGATGCCTGAAGAGGATCCGGGTTTCCAATTACCACCACTTAGTATGGATGGCGCTTCAGCTAATTATAACGATGATTGGAGGGACAGGGGTGTATGTGTACATGTGTGCAAAAGAGGAAAAAAGCCGATTTCGTTTTCCCGTACACTCCACGCTAAATTCCATTCCATTGAAAAACGCTTTAAATTGAACGCCACGAGAATATTTTAATTAACTTTGCCGAGGAAGGGAACACACAGATTGAATGTGGGCGAGGTTGAAGTGTGGAGAAACATTTGGAGGAAAACTGGGCTATCGCGCTATATTATCCGCTTTCAAAGTATTGAGTCAAAACAAAATGTCAATAAAAGGTTTTAATTTGATCGGGTTTACCATTTGGCATCAATATAAGATATCTTAAAATCTATATTTATTATACGGGGTGGATTTAGAAATTATTATTAACCTTTAACTATTGACGAACACTTTTTCGTGACACTAATGACGTGCGGGCTTACACGCCGCAATGTTTAGGTATGAACTGTAATGAAAAATTGGGACAAATGTTGATAATTACATTATCAAATGTTAGAGTAGGGTCTATGATAATAATTAAAAAATAAATAAATGTACATTTCAATATTTATTAGTGTTTTATTATTGATATAAATCAAACTAATTTTTTTAGCATTTATTGTATTCTTTCTCTATTGTATCTATTTCGTCCAAAACATATAAAAAATCATAAAAATAAACAAAAATGACATTTCTCCATGCACCGTGATAACAAATAAACTAAAAAAAAACATAACATACCGAACTTTAAGCATTTACAAAAAAAATGACAATGTATAAACTTATACAATGTATAAAGTTATATAAAAATTAGTTGCAATCTGGGCAGACTTGTTTAGCACATTGTAGACACATATATGTTTTACGGGAATAACACTTGTATGCTGACATGCTATTGAGTTTTTAGAGGGCAAGATTGACATGTTTTTCTTGTTTTCTCATCATCAGGTTGTGGTGGGGGCTGGTCAGGCATATATGTTCCTAAGACTCTTGACAAACTCATTTTTAATTCTCGCGGCAATCCCATATTATACACTCGTATCTGCATGTGCTCTAACACTAATGCGCGTACTGTTTCTTTTACAAACTAATAACTAATACTAATATCCAGCATGCGGTAAAATATAGCCATAGGCTAACGTCTTGTTCGCGGCTACTAGTGTAAATTACACACTTTTTATCCATATTATCAACTCCACCTTTTGTTGAATTATAATATGTTATAATTTCTGATTTACCAGTGCGTTGATCAATTTCTTTAGTGTGATGCATAAATGATGTCAAAATGACAACCTTAGATTTCTTGGGAACATAAGAAATCGGTGTTATTTGGCTCGTAAAACCATATAGTGTTGTATCTTCCACTCTTTGTTTTGAAGGAAGAAATTGATTAGGCACTACTTCTTTATTATTATATAGAACTGTACCTATACAAGTCAAGTCCCTCTTCTTCAAACAATCAATTAATTCTATAGACGTGAACCAGTTGTCACAGGTCACGTGACTGTCATAGAAGGGCTTTGTCAAACGTATCACACACTGAGTAGAAACCATATGTCTCTTTTGAGAAAAGGTCGGAGTTCTATTATATCAAGATCTTCTAATTCTGGTCTATTTTCTTTGGCAGATTTCTGTCTGTAGTGCAAAATTTTTACAATTTCAATATCTCGTCCAATTTTAAGGTACACTACCACGTAATTATATTACGTTGGTGAGTTTGTACAGATCTATTTGGTGGAAGCTTTTACATCTATTCTTTCCATATGATGACAACTGGCTGTTCGGTATGAAGGTTATCGGGTACATAGTTATCTCCAATATAATCGGCTTCAGAATCCTTAGAACCTTCAGATCCCAGCCAAGACGTGATGGTACCTTCAAAATGACTACTTGAAGTACCAACTATCCTTCTTGACTTAACCGTATGACAATTTTCTTACAAATTTGATTTACATTTCTTGCGCAAATATTATATTTCTTGGGCAAAAAATAATAATGTAAACACTGACGTGCCCTCACTGGCTGTTCGGAAATTTCAAAGCGATTGTTCGTACCGAATTTGATCCCGCCAACACATATCCCTCTCAATGCGAGCGCAACTAAACTGGAAGGTACTTAGAAGCCCAACACACCCCTTGCGGGAAAAGGGGAATTTCAAAGAATTGCGAATAACTCTCGGCCTCACGTCCGCACGTCAATAGTTAAATGTTAAAGAAGTGGATTTACAAATTAGTTAATTGAAATGCGGTTTAGAGCAGAAATATTGAAGATTACTGAGGAATATCACAGGATTCACAGATAAAAATCCAACCAGAAGAAACAAAAAATTTACGTAAGAACTCTGTTGGCATCATCTCTGATAATGCAAACATTGTTAACGAAACACGCATAATTCGTGAGCCACCCTCGTAAGAGTAACTGTACAGTTACCCTTTGCTCAGATCAGTGTCGATTCATTTTGATTCGAGTAAGAAATGAACGAATTTCCTCGTCGACTTTTCCCGTTTCCTCTAACAATTACATTAGAAATGTCTCTCTAACTATAACGTTTCGACCAGTTACTAACTCAATTAAACGTCTTGGATAACTTTTAAAATAATTTACGGCCAATTCGGCAAAGTAACGCGCCAGCCACCGTCTCTCGCTCTGTCGCTAATCCCATCATAATATCGGGGACTCGCTTCCATCATATCCACGACGAAAATCCTTTTATATCCGGACAAATTGAAGTTGTCGGCCTGGAGGGTAAGCCGACAGATATTGGCCATAGTCGAGTGTCAAATGTCATAGAGAGATGATAGCGATCGCGAAGGTATCGAGGGAATTGAACCATCTATATTTTAAGGTGATTAAAATTAAGAATCTTTGCACAATACGGTAAAGAACGCAGACGTATCAACATAAGGCCTTTTAATACTATTATAAATCTGGTTCGGGGAAAGTGGGCAAGATGTTTAAAGAACTCATAAGTAATGTGGATTTTTTATACCGTACAAATATTTATTTTATTTTGGAGTTTTACAGTTTTAATCAACAATATAATCTTCATCGTAACTGACAAATCTTCGTCCACCTCTCTAACAAACTTTTTATCCCCTTTTGTAATATTTGCAAAAGGGAACCATTGCAATATTATTCAAGTACAATTTTGATTGAGTTATTGCAATAAGATTTTTTCCACGAAGAAAATATTTCTATTTTCCAATCTAAATCTTTGATTTTTTCTTGAGTGATTCTGACATTCTGAGACCTTAGAAAAACACTTTTTCGATTTAACAATTTTGAACGTGTTTGAATCAAAGCTCTGGTTAGACCAACAAGTTGAGGACAATAATGTTTAACACTTATGGTTTCATTAATATTCAGAATCTCATAGTGAATAATTTCTGTAAAACCCACTTTTCTGGCAGTAACGCTTTTTTAGGGTGAGAACCTAGATTTGGAGTGGACAAAGATGGTTGTTTTGGTATTATCCATTATTTTCTCTTATGTGGATTGCTGTTTGGAACAGTGGCGTAACTATACCGTTGAGGCCCGTGGCAAATTCATCGGATGGGGCCCTCCCTCAATGTAAAGAAGCTCAACCAACGTTGTAGTTTCTTTTTAATAAATCATCACGTAAAGTACGTACAAACTTTGTTAAATAATTATAACAGCGTACATTTTTCGTTGATTTAATAGTAACTTTTAATTTAAAGAGCGTATTGGACTGAAATAACAATTTTATTTTTAGTAAAAATTTTAATTGTTAAAATTCGGGCTAATTTTTTCGGGCTTTCTGTTCTGCAAAAGTGTTAATGGAATGTTCGATGGATTGAAGAGCTAAGTTGCGTAACCTTTCTTGTCCCATAGAATTTTAGAAAAATGAGTTAAAGGAAAGAAACTGAACGGAAATAAAATATGGTGTATTGCTCTAAAAAATTATTTGCTGTGATAAAAGCGGGGAGGGGGCGGCGCCCCAACTCCCTCCCTGACAAACCGCCACTGGCACACTTCAAGAAATCTTGAAGACATGATTCTTTATGATTAATAAATCAGCAAGTTTTTCTATAGAAGATGACTTTTCTATTTCGTTTCGTCTTTTTTTTATATAAAGCAATACATTTTAAAGCCTTTTCCAATAAATTTTGCAACATGGCAAGTTGCAAGACACTGAAATTGAAAACAATTTCATTCATTCGAAGGAAACGCGACATTAGTTGATTAATGATGATGTCTAATACACGATAGAATAAACTCTCTTTAAACAAGCTTTCTGGATCTTGGAGACCATCCTCGCAAATTTCATGAAAATGACGTTTCACCTTCCTCTGACGAGTTTCAGGAAATTCAGGGTTAATAGACCATTTTTCTGCTGCAATATTTGCTTGCATTTTTAAATCTCCAAATTCATGTCGATAGTTTTCAAGTTCTTCCAGACACACTCGAAAACGCTTTGAGGCATTTGAAAAATCGATTATAAACATTCTGTCTATTTTTACATGCCCTATTTGCGAATAACCAACATGATTCACAATATATCTTTTAAAACAATAG
Source organism: Cosmopolites sordidus (assembly GCA_031761425.1). Taxonomy (NCBI): domain Eukaryota; kingdom Metazoa; phylum Arthropoda; class Insecta; order Coleoptera; family Curculionidae; genus Cosmopolites; species Cosmopolites sordidus. Next base: position 200,779 of record JARFXV010001590.1, read on the forward strand.
AGAATAGGACAGTCATGTACGTTCTAGTTTTAGGCCAGACTTAGTTTTAGACAGAAACAATATAATAATATTTGTCCAAGAAAGATCTATTGTCACTATCACTGTCTTTTAAAAAGGGGCCTTTAGATTTACAGTGACCGTTTTCGATTACAAACCGTTTCACTTGATCATTTAGTTCTTTAAAATTACTCTTATCTGTAACATATGACGAAGATGTAATTTTTCCACATGGAAAAATAATTCACTTTGAGTTTTGCTCGTACCTGGTTGTGGTTGTTCTGGATTTAGATATTCACTTTGTCGGGCTCTGCAATACCGCCACTTTTAATCACATCATTTTCTTTATTTCCACCACACTGTTCAATTGATTATTCGTTAATAAAATATTCATTCTTAAAGTACTGACTTATTTTAGGCAACTTTTTATTTTTTCTTCAGACTTTTTCTTTGGCTTTCGTTTTTCGCTCCCACTTAGATACATTTTAGAACTAAACACATTGTTATCTAATTTCCACAATTAACTAATTTACTTTGCGATTGATGGCGGATCCGATAAATCTATAAAACAAAAACTGTGATATCGAAAAAAATATATCCCACAAACAACCAATTTTCATAATAATTAAATGATGTATGCGTAGTGGAGCCTTCTTATACTTACAAAAAGAAAGCGGGGATACCCCAAGCGTCACTAATACTAGAGCTCGTGTCGCGAAAGAACTCCCGCGGCGAAAATATGAACTAAACCATAGACAAAACAATTCTTCCGTAGCTCACCTCGTTGCTACAGCGCTGCATCAACGTCTACAAAGGGCGAGGACTTTATTACTACGCACCAATAACCAATACCTATACTCCAATAACAGTTTACTGAGGAAATTGATTTCTGCCTAATCTGGACAAAAGTGCCCCTTCTACCTGATTTATTGATCCTACTTGTTTGACTATACCAGATGTAAGCTTTTCCTATCCATGTCGAACAAAAAGATTTTTTATACAACTCAAATATATCTGCTCAAGGATCTGTAAGTATGTTGTTACGGTACCTAGAATTAACTCTTAAATTTGTTGGTGGAATTGCCTGAATAAATGAAGAGAAAACTCTGCTACAGACACTTCTGGTCAAAAGAACCTTATTTAACTATTACTAAGATTAAACTTGAAGAGATTTACCACTAAACACCAAAACGCTTTTTTGAACTGCTCGACGCACGTTTCGCTAACTATGTTAGCATCATCAGGAGATGATTTAATCTCTTAGCGTTTTGGTGTTTAGTGGTAAATCTCTTCAAGCTTAGTATTTCACACCAAAGGCTCCAACAGAAGAATTGATATTACTAAGATATATAATTATCTAAATTGTGAATAATTCAGTTGATAATACTAAATTACAGACCAATCGAAGATGTTCATCAATACTAGAAAGACAGTAATCAAATGACAATAGGTTGTAAAAAATGTTTCAGTGATATTTTGAAAATAATGTCATCCCCTCGGCTTCGTCTGGTGGAATACTTTTTGGAGAGCCAATTTTCGATTTCTCTTTCACATATCGCATGGTATATTTTCAATGGTCACCCCGGATTATTTCATTTAAGGTCAAGAATTGTTCGAGGTTTATTTCTGTAAATTAGAGATTTAACGTAACCCCACAAAAAAAAATAATCCAAAGTCGTGAAATCGCATGATCTTGAATTTCTCGAAATAAAGGTCCCAAGTTTCTTTTTTGCAATAAATCGATTGTCTGGGGAGATGTGTGACAAGTCGCACGGTGTTGTTGAAAGGAAACACTGTTTACATTCACATTTATCAGTCCAGGTCAAAGAAATTCTGTTATATACATATATAACATATATAATTCTGTTATATATAAATTGACGCAATGTACTGAACACGACAATCTATTAATGGCATTTACATTTTTACAAACAGTATTGCCGCTATTACGTTTCAAAGTTCAGACTCTCTTATTAGAAAACTCTTCATAATGTAAAATTAGAACAGAATTTTTTGAAGTTTAAAAATCGAAACTTATAATTAACAAAATGTAATTAGAAAAAAAACCGCTGGAATTTCAACTCAAGATTTAACCGAAACAGTTATGATTCTGATATGGCTATGGTCACGATCATCGACATTTTGACGTGCGAGAAAAAAAGAGGCGAGATTTCTTTTGAGTGGCAAAACGATACATTTTCTCGCCTATTGGGAAAATAGCATTTCGGTCGGTAAAAGTCGAAAATTCGTTCATTTCCGCTCGGAACACGCTAACAGTTCCCCCCAGGCCAGAACGGACCTCGGCCGTCGATAAGCGACCGAGAAAATGGCCAAATAAAAAGTTTCGACCACGATAACATCTCCGATCACAAAGCGATAATAAAGCGCGAGTAATTTATTGAACCACCTCGATGCGAGAACGCCCGGGCCCCCTGCGGCGTTGATATAGAACCGACGGCCGATTCCCCATGGGGCCCACTGCTTAGCCCCAAGAAAAAGCCAACGAATGGTTTCGGGAAAGGGGTGAATATACCCTCTTTCGAACAGAAAGAACCACCGAAAATTGGGGTCAATACGACACTGATAATACAACAATAATTATACAGAAAATTTCTAACAATCTTTCATCAAACGTTTTTTATCTATATGGTTAAATATAAATGCAGCAGTCCCAACTCGGAAATCAATTGTTGCTACTAGACCTGATGCGAGATGTATAGATAGAGTAATGAGACTGATATTTTATAATTTTTTAATCCAAATGAAAGTATATACAGTGTTGAAGACAGTTTCTCCACTCTTCATAGCAGTGTTGGAACTCAGATAATGAAATCGCCTTCAGCTGATCGGTTATGGCCTGCGCCTGAGCCAGTGTGTGGCTTTTACTTGCCAAAAATTCGTTAATTGATATCGCTGTGTGGCAAGGCACATTGCCGTGATACAGCACCCAGATTTTCTTGAGGTTGGACCCTTCTTCGAAGCCTTTAAGAACTTCTCATTAAAAATGCTACTTTACTATTTAATTTCATCATCAGTAGAAATTATCATTTGGATGATGAAGTGTTTAATATGAAAGTGTTTTTTATGGCATCACACGATGAGATGGACCTAATGAGATGAGTAGGACCTAATATCACTAGATTTTCACATATAATAAGTGTTTCGGTTTATAATGTCGATTTTGAAGATATCGCGTTACTAATACATTTGTTGGTATATTATAGACCAGGGGTTTTCAAACTAGGGCCCGCAGGCCAAATTCGGCCCGCGACTAGTGAATTTAGCAAGAGTATGTTCGTTTAGGGCGCGTACTCGGCGATTAGTTTAGAAATTATTGATAATGGCAGGAAAATGAAAACGGTTTTGGTCCTTGGAATTTACTGGAGTAATCAATATGGCCCTAAGACTGGAAAGTTTGGAGACCCTTGGTATAGACTAATAATATCTATGGTGGTTTGGATGGTAAACATCCGTCATCAAAAGTCAGTTCGTTATTTATTGTAACTGTGCAAGAAACATAGTTTTTCCTAGCCTTGAAGGTATTGAATTATGCACCAGAAGAAGTTGTTTTGCGGGGAAATTCGTCCTTCTTTCATTTGAAGAAAACAATTCAATTGTTGGTTTGGTTTGGCTTATTGTGAACATACTCTAACCCAAAGAAGTTGTGAACGATGGTTTGAACGCTTGTGATTTTAATATACAAGGCAAGGAGCGTCCAGAACAGACAAAAGAATTTGAAGATGCAAGCATTATTGGATGAAGACACAACTCATATGTTCCACCACTTTCGAACGACTACAAGCAATGGGAAAGATCCATAAGGAAGGAAGGCACACATTTCTTAAATTTCAGTTTTAAATTCGACAACTTCTAAAGCTTCAACAACTTTGACTTGCTTATTTTGACCTATTTTGACCGTAATTAGATTGGAGTGTGCCATTCCTGGCCGTGATGTTTCTTTTCGAGATCGTATTCAAAAATCCAAGACTTGTCACCAATAATGATACGTTCTAGAGAATGAGAGTCCAACAGAGCCCAATGAGAGCCCAACAGTCACGACGTGTTTCCTTCCTGTTATTTTTTTGATCGGGCGAAAAATTTTTCGAAACCATTTTCGCGCAGATTTTCTTCATACCCATTTCATTTGTCAAAATCGGATGAATAGTTGTAAAGTTTATAGCTTCGAGTTTCGGCTTTCTGAGAATGCTTTTAAATCACCTGAAAACATGAGCCCTCAACAAAACCCTGTTTCCTTAGACCCATTGAAGTTCCCTGCTATTGGAGGGCACATGTTTCGCCTCTTGATGTTCAGCCTCGTCAGGGTACCGACATATGCTCCCCGTCAAGAATAAGGAGACCTTATCCGCTTGCCGCTTGTTAGCTTATGAACAATTGCTTGAAAGGCAAAAATGAAAGGGATTTCTACATCGCATTGTAAGTGGGGACGAAAAATGGGTTTATTACTATAACCCCCAAGCATTGAAAATCATGGGGATATCCCGGGCACGCTTCCACTCCGACGGCCAAACAGAATATTCACGGAGCCAAGTTTATGCTCTGTATTTGGTGAGACTAGCTCGATGTAGTGTAATACAAGCCGTTAAAACCGTCTGAAACAATCAGAGGGGGTAGTTATCGAAAGCAATTAATTGCAATTAAACAGCCGCAACACAGCGAAAGACACGATAAAGCGATTTTGCAGCTTGACAATGCTCGGCCCCATGTTACGAAAGTGGTCAAAACATACTTGGAAACATTGAAATGGGAAGTCCTACCCTACCCACCGTATTCTCCAGACGTTGTTCGCCCTGACTATCACCTGTTTCGATCGATGGCACACAGTCTGCCTGACCAGCACTTCCGATCCTATGAAGAAGTCAAAAATTGGATCAATTCGTGGATCGCTTCAAAACGATTGGCAATACTTTCTTGGAAATGTATAACCATTTTTTTTACAATAAAGCACACATTAAACAAAAATTACATTACATTAAAAAAAACGGCGAGGACAAAGTTGTATACCTTTTAAAATAATAAAAACAAAATAAACAGAAACGATGGCATCAAATGGAGCATAAATGGAAGTTTTTTTGAGAAAAAAAAAGAGAAATAAAAATTGACGAATTTTGAAAATTTATTGATTTTTTCCGAAAAACTCAAAAATTTTATAGAAGATGAATTGAAATATGTTTTTTGTAATTTTTTTGGAAAAGTTCAATTAAAAAAGAATACTTAAAAAAAACGTCTTATTTGATCAATTTTTGAAAGAGGTTTGGTTTGACTATTAAAAAACGCCGGTTTTTTGAAAAATTCATAATTTGTTTCCGGTTGAGTAAAATATAAATAATATAAATATATAAACCTGAACAAAATCACAGAAAAGAAATGATTACTATAACATATTATATATAACATAAAAATTAGTACTAATAATAATTAAGCTATGTAGTTCCAGTCGCTAAATAACCGTCTCAGTTGCTAATGCGCCTCTAATCCCAAAACTTTACTAATAATAGTATTATAACATATTCAAATTTCAGCCAAATCAGAAGTGGTCGGGTTCAAAAGTGGTCGATTTAGCATGCAATGCTGTCTAGGTCTCCCTAGACATGGGAGACCCTATCCACAGCCAACAATCCATGTTTTTGGCGACTTCCCGTCGGATGATTCCCTATTCTTGATGGTATGGTATTTGTCGGTGCCCTGAAGAGTCTGAACATTGAGAGACGAAACATATGCCATCTAATTGAAGGGATAGGTGGGGTTCATGTCTTTGTATTATTTTATGAAATAAAAGAGAGGAGGCGCCAAGATTAGATATTTAAAAGGGAGCGTAGTACCATAAAGTTTGTCAATTACCAAACCAGTGATTTAAAAAAATTACTGAACGGCTTTTTGACACATTTCCTATGTATCGCAAATGCCGATTAACGGTAATGACGGATGCTCCTAATTCCCCTAAATGTTTCCCAGGACTTCTGCTAGGATTAGGAGCCACAGCTGCTATTGAAACGTAGATATCGAGAGACCTTGGACAACCTGATCATCCCCGATCTTGAAGATCCATAACTCCTCCAAGATCCTCCTCAAGACCCATGTCCCTCCCTAAACTATTTGAACCAGGTCTGAGCGGTGCGGATTGATGCGACACCTTCTCCATCTACTTCAGAAATCTCACGATCGGCGACAGTCGCTTTAAAACCCTAATTTCCCCTAATTTTCCCTAATTTCACAACTTACCTCACTCATTTTATCGGTTTTGTTAAAAACCGTCGACTGAATATTTCGCAGTATAATCTTAACACTGAAGAAGAATTGTCGGAGCAAAAAGTTGAAATCGGAATAAACCTCTGGGAAGTGAAGTATAATTCTTTGTTTGTAAACAAAGGAAAAAATCGCTTTTGTTACACCCTTATTTTACACACATATTTAAATTAATTCGAACATCTGAATTTAAAAACGAAAAACATCATGACTGCAAATGTTCAGCCTGCCTTGTAATTCTGCCAGTGATATGCGTTTTTTATTGTAGTTCATTCAAAATCCGATCAGCAGTTTCAGCAAAAACCCCAAACAAGGGAAAAAACTGACCGAAACGACAAACTAGACGAATAATAAAAAAAAACACACCCGAAATCCCTAAACGTCAACAATCCGACTTTTTATTCCGGCAATTCGGTCCGACCACCACGACTGGAATCCGGAGAAATCCGGCGGTATTCTGCGCCGCCCCCCGGGCCCATAAAACGCACCTCTACCTCTGCCCGTCGCTCCGTTTTAGGTGAGGTTAGCTGTTTCCGCGCCGTGATGATGGCCGAAACGTGCAGGCGTCTGCATATCAGACGGGGGACCCGGGACCACCCCGACCAAAAACAACACAAAAAAAACACGGAGAAAAATAAAGCTGAACGAGCTCCACTAAAATCCGGAGAGTGGCCGGTTTGATTGTCCGTGGGAACGACACTTTTGCCCGCATAAAAGTTTTACTTGTCGACCGACTGCGGCTGCTTTTACGTTCTTTTGTTTTCCTGCAGATGGGAAAGGATTTGGCGAATTTTGAATAGAAAACTACCAAAAAGGGACCCGACAAACTAAGTCGTTTTTTCTTTCTATTTTGTATTAACTTTGTAATAAAATACCGACTGGACCGAAACAGCCTCTCCGTTCTTATTTTATTTATATAAAAATAACACTGAAAAGCAATATAATCCATAAGAATTTATGTTTATATTTAGCTAAGGTAGCCAATACTTGACAAAAATTCTTTTTAAATAAACAAATTAAGATTTATATCTAAATTTCCACTACATTTAAGTGAAAGTGTTACTGTTTGTACAAATACGAACAGTAAAAAAGCAGTTACAACCTAAACTGTCTATCGACCTAATGATACCATAAGTGAAGAAGGTGGGGAATTCCGTTTTTTCAATGTCAGAATGCACAATATAAATACAACAAGGGTACAAAATATCCAATTATTTTCGTTTGTTAATTTCTAGGCTCTCTCAGAGGTTTAGTTTTTTAGATTTATTTTCACATGTAACATTAAAATTTTTATTAGATATTATTATTAGAGACTCCAACGTCTCTTAAAATAAAACTAATATAAGAATCTTAACAAAACTTATGTAATATATCAAACAAATAATGTAGCTTTGATGGTAATAAGGGTTATCAAACATATCAAAAACCATACCCAGTTAGCTTTATAGGCAAACACCTTTTTCAAAGTATTTTTTATGTACTTGATATTTTTCATATTCATATTTCAACCAAGCTATATTTTGTACAAGACGTCTAAAAGAACGTCTAGCAACTAGAACCAATGAGCGTCTAGAAACTAGAAGTACAAATATAAAATTTTAATAGAGTATATGAACTATGGAAAAAGTAATATTTTTATTTCAGTTTGCAGTAGATATGTTGCCTTTAAACTTAAAATGTAATATTAACTCCTGGTCAGTTCGAATGTTCGGAGTCTGGTCGTCATCTCATCTAGAATAGGTATCTTCAGCCCCAGAAGAACAGATGTCCGCTAATTTTTGAGAGTATATGCTAGGCTAATTGAAAAGTTTGCGGAGTAAAAGAACTATAATAATCTACTAGTTTAGTAATTTTGAAGTTTCATCCTTCATATGATTATATATGAAGTTTCAAGTCGATCTGTCAATTCATTCGTACAAAAACAGCAGCTTAAAGTAAATGAATCAGTATTATTTTTTAAAATGGAAAATATTGAAAATCATGCAGTGACCAAATTATTTTTAAAAAAAGGTTTAAAGGCAATGGAAAATCATAGTGAAATGGTAAATGTATTATGGGAGTCTGCGCCTTCAAAAACAATGGTTTGTACATGGGCAGGTGAATTTCAACGTGGTCGTACAAGCCTGGATGATCAACTCGTTCTGGACGTCCAATAAGTGCAACTACTGAACAAATAATTAATTGTATACATGATATGGTTATGGATGACAGACAATTGACTTTGAGTAAAATTGCTAAGACCATGGACATCTCAACTGAAGGTGTGTTTCATATTTTGGAAAAGGAACTGGGCTTGAGAAAGCTATGTGCAAGATGGGTGCCGTATTTGTTAAATTCTGATCAAAAACGACTTCGAGTTAAATTTTCTTTTCTTTTCTTTCTTTAAGAATAAAATAGATTTTTAAACGTCGTTTTGTAAGTATGGATGAGACTTGGATTTACCACTATGATCCTGAACTGCAACAACAAACCGCAGAGTGGACCGAGCCCGGTAGCTCAGCTCCGAAGCAGCCAAAGTGGTCAAAATCGATTAAAAAGGTTATGGCATCAATTTTTTGGGATGCCAAAGGCATTTTGTTAATTGATTACCTTCAAACCGGTAAAACATTAACAGGATAGTATTACTCAAGCATTTGGGATCAATTGTATGCAAAAATTCGTGAGAAAAGACCTGGTTTAGCGAAAAAAAATAATTTTCTTCAAAACAATGTGCCGGCTCACATCGATGTTCTTGCAATAGCCAAATTGAAGGAGTTACACTGCGAATTGTTGGAACATCCACCATATTCTCCATATTTGTCCCCCTCTGACTTTCATCTCAAAACACCGACATTCAACCTCAAAAAATTCTTGTTTTTCATCAATTGAAGAAACTTCTTCTGCTATAACTATAAGCAGCCGTAGATGAGTATTTTGAAGGACTTCCAGAAAATCACTTGAGACATGGAATAAATGAATTGGAGAACCGATGGAAAAAATGTATTGAGCTTAAAGGAGAATTGGGGGAAAAATGTATTGAGCTTAAGGAATACACGGAAGAATAAAGTCATTTTGTCAACCATAAACTTGATTTTTCATATATATATATATATATATATATATATATATATATATATATATATATATATATATATATATATATATATATATATTAGACATACATTAGACCTCTAGGAAATCTGACTTGCTATATAGAGCTAGGTATGGTTTTAGATGCCAGGATTCCCTCTACTTCGCATTTCTATGCCACTCAATATAAATAAACATCAACTAGCAACAAACAAGTCAAATAACTTTGACCTGTTTTCTGTTTCAGCATTTTGACTGTCGGAATCACATCAGAGTCATTCAATCGATGAGCAATGGAGAAAGACTGTACGTATGCGGAACCAACGCTCACAATCCCAAAGATTGGGTAATTAACGTAAGTATACTTACCTTTTATATTTGATATATAAACAGTTTATCTCCAGATAAAAGATTTTATTTATTTATTTTGTTTTTTAGAAAAAAAAATTATAAATTATACAACTCAAATTGTCACTCTTTTACTAATAACATATCGAATGTTATACTTTAGATCACGAGATTATTCATATGAACTTTTTCTTTAACATCGAGAAAACATTCCAACGATATCAAATCGTAGGATTTAGGTGGTCACTTCATCGGGAAAAACATTTTTAAAAACTTTGGTGTGAAACAAATAAATTATGTTTACTCCCACCTTTCTGTTTGAGTCTATGGACTTGAATGAGAAGTGACCACCTAAATCTTATATACCCATATACTCGCAACACCTACCACAAGAGGTTGTTTGCCACTAAGCGACTGTTCCTATGTTGGCATTTTCCTGATTATTCAAATCCGTAAATATAACCGACGTGAAACGCTTTGTTTGGTATTTTTTTAATAGTTTAACAATGTGAAATAGCAGAATTCATTGCCATTTAAAGAGAAAAGAAAATTTAAAACAAACAGGTGTAGGAGAAAAACTACAGCTGTAGGACAAATCAATTGTTTCAAAACCACTCTGTTGCCACCACATACCGTTCAAATTCATTTGCTCCAGTTCTAGACTCGTCACACCATTAATCATGCCGAAACTGAGACGTTTTGATGATGCAGTGGTAGTTTGCTTGTTTTCTATCGTATATGTTTGAATTACCGTATATATCATCCGCTAAAGTCAATTTTGTATGAAATCCAACGGGTTCAGTCGTAAAATATTTGAAAATCTGCTTGTACTTGCATACTATTCCATATCAAATAACGCCATTTTCATAGAGTGCCGTTATGCAACTTCTCAAATTTCAAGAATAACATAATATAGGTACCAAATATATACTTGAAGAGCTATCAGAATATTCTTTAGACATGACGTATACAAAATTATAGTACATACGAAAACAAAGTGAACTAAAGCGTCATGTATAAAGAGTTTGCAAAATCGTAAGGAAAGAATTTAGTTAATAAAGGTGTTGGCAAATGTTAGTTATTAAAAAGATACAGGGTGTTGAAAGTGAAACTAAGTTTTCGAAAAGTTGAGATAATCTAAAAACGGTTGAGGATATCAGGTTCAAAATCGGGGTAGTTGGGTTTTCAGAGGTGAAAAATCCGGATTTTTTACTAGTTTGAGCCTAATTCCTAGAGAGCGCTTGCTACCTACTTTTTGAGGAATTAACTCGCTCATATTTTTTTATCGTATAAAGCTGGAAATATTTTGAGTTCAAAATAGAGAAGAGTCATAATTTCCACGTAAAAAAGGTACCCTTAGTAAATATCGATATCTCACACCGTTTGCGAGATATTGGTGTTCGAATATTACATTACACATCTTCTCGATGGCTGAAAAATATGCAATTTATAAAGTGTGCCTTGAATAAGAGGGAAAAAAAATATTAAGATGTCAAAAATATTAATATCTATAAAAATGATCAAATGATCATAGATAAATCAATATATTCCATAGTAAGATAATGCCTGTTAGAATCTTTTAATATTGCTTTTGATTTCATTCATGTACTCCATAATGCATGATCTCTGAAGTGCAAGCGTGTCGATATAATTAAAAAGACACAAACGTTGTGTCAACCGCACCAAACAAAACCGGAAACTCCAAGTCGGTCTCGCTTTCGCGATGCCTCCGAAATCCACTCGAAACTAGCGCTTGCTTTTCAATTAGCAATTCAAGTCGCGCTTACAACAATTACGATCTGGCCCGACTGGAGCGTTTTCATTATTCGCCGCTACCACGATAAATTTTCAATGAGCCACCCGGCATAATTTCCGTTTTCGGCTACTTTCGCGGACGCCCCGCCCCGCCTTTGACTTTTTAACTGCCTCTCTCTATCCTCAGACCATTTGCAGCACTACCTTCGGTTTGTGTATTTTTTAATAGTAAAAAAATAATTAGTTGTGATTTTTTTCCCAGCGTATAGCTATTGTAAAGCGCCCTCTTTCGGCTTTAAAATAAAGATATAATATACGAGCCTACTGCGAACATAATTTGAAAAATCAGTTATAAGCGCAATATTCTTCAAAAAGCAACATTTGAAGCACTGTCAACCTTTAAACCGATAAAAAAATGCTGAGTTAGCACAGGACATGATTTATGCGGCTTTAGGATTTAAAAATCTCCAATAGGAACTCAGAGTAACACCGCAAGTTATTTCTAAGTGTTCATAAGTTAGGATAAATTCAAAAAGTGTCCTTGAGTCAGGCTTAGACCACCTCCAAAACCAAGCAAACCGAAAATATAGAACTCTGGCGAGAATTGGTCCGGAAAGTACGGGAAGAGTGGCATGAAAGAACAAGTTAAAAAAAAGGGGAAAAAACACAAAAGAGAATAAGTAAATAATAAAATTAGTATCATAAATAGTTCAATTCTTCTATTGGAACCTTTGGTGTGAAACACTAAACTTCGAGAGATTTACCACTAAACACCAAATCACTTTTTTTAAACTGCTCGGTGTACGTTTCGCTAACCATATTAGCATCATCAGGAGATGATTTAATCTGTCCAGATTATCTCATAAATAGTGGTTTATTCCTTTATGTACGTAAATGTCATGAAACATTTTCCAAATCAACAATATTCTTGGACTTTTAACTATTCATAAAAATAATGAAACATAGGCAGTAAAAGAGCCAACCAAAGTTTTGAAAAAGCCAAGTTCTAATTACAGGACTTGCACGTAAATTAACAAAAAAAATTATTATTAGGTGTATAAAATGTTTTATAAAATACAAATTCTGGATAAAGTATTTACTTAAATCTAAGAAACTCTCAGAAAATGCTGTTTGAGATCAATCATTGCAAACTAAATGGCTATGCTATTTTTAGGAACTATTATAATGTTATTTAAAAACATTTATAAAAAATCTAAATTAAAAACAAAAATTAATAATTTAAAAAACTTAAAAACAGTTTTGACCTAAATAATGCAACCTGCCTTTTGAAAAATAAATAATTCAAAAAACTTAAAAACAGTTTTGGCAAAAATAATGCAATGTCCCTTTTACGCCACAGGAACACACAACCGTTACAAATTTTGCACCGGTACTATTCTTGATCGCTGTTACTATAATTTTCATTGCACACTACACAAGTATTTTCCTGTTCTCTTCCTTTTGTATTTTTATCTTTAATTGGAACCTTTACTTCTGACAATACTATATTAGCTTCCGAATCTGATGTATCTGAGTCTGTATCATTATTTATTTTAGATTTCTTAGTAAGCAATTTTGTAGATTTTTATAGTAATTTTCTTCACATTCTTTCTTTGCTGGTTTGCGTCCTTTTCTGCTATCTTGTTTTTCTCAGGAGTATCCGTTACGAAATAACTTACTGCGTGATATTGTGACCTGTGACGAAAAGTAAATCCTCTACAATTATCCAAAGAGACGAAAACCGTGGATTAATCCTGACGAGCCATCAACCAAACCGTAAAACCATAGCCACGCCAAAAATGTGTTGCTGTGTAGATGGTGGGATTAGCTAACCATCGTGCATTGTGACTTGCTCCAATCTGGTCAAACGAGGGCCGAAAGAAAGTCAATTTACTTCAAGACAACCCCCTGCCAGATACAACAAAAAAATATTCTGGAAACAATCATCACCGAGTTTGGCTAGCAAATGTTATAACACCCGCCGCATTCTTCAAACTTGGCCCTCTCTGGTTTTCATATCTCTCGATCCCTAATCACCTTGTTGATAGCTACTTCACATCTCTTGAGGATGTCAAAAAAGCCTCAATGACTCTACCACATAAAACCCGCGAGTATTTTCGCTCTGCGAATATGAAGGAAATTTGACTATGTCGTTTTCTTTCATATAAAACTTAAAATATCAAAAAAAATAAACACAACACAAAACAAACATCCCTCAAATAAAATGTAATAATATTTATTTCTTTGCCGATAGTTTCCGACCGTATAAAATAATAAACATTTTAGCAGGAAATATTTTGTACAAATCTGATCCGCCGCAGGGCTAAGAACAATGATTTTGCGTAGTTCGTAGTTTATTTGACCGTTATGCAGTTTTATTCGCATTGCATTATCTCGCGCGCCCGTCCTGTCGTAAACAGACAAACGGAAAAACCCGCCTAAAAAAACAACAAACCGGGGAAAATCCTTTAATCGCGAACAGAAATCTGCAAATTAGATGAATTTTTATTGTCGATCCGGGCGAAATACAATTAAATTTCGGGGGAATTTTGATAGCGCTAATTGCCAACAGGAAGGCAATAATAATATTTCACCGACAGAGAGAGATAGTACAAGTATGTGTGTGTGTGTGCGCGTGTGTGTGTGTGTGTGTGTGTGTGTGTGTGTATTTGTATGGGACAGCCCATTTTATGACAACGTGAAATTGAAATTCAAATTTGCAAAAGGAAAGGTTTATTGCGAAATATACGACCGACTATCGAGCACAACGTTCCGAAAAAAGCTGCGTTTTGTTTTTCAATTTAATTTTCGAACCGCGTCAAAGTCGGAAACAACACACAGTGATTTTATTTAATGGTATTGTAGGACCATCTGTCGCCAATTTATAAAATCCCAACCGAACCACTTGGATATTTGGTTCAATATGTATATTACGGTATCAATAACTAACAGAAACGCTTATTTGATTTAGTTATATAAATTTGACGCAAAATCCACATCAAATTTTCAAGAAAATCAAGTGAAACTTGAATTAAAATGTAGAATAGAAAGTGTAAACAAAGTTCTGATCGTTTTTGCTACGTTTGTGGATAGTTTATATTTTCAAAAAAAAGAAGACCTAGTGTAGATTCCTTAAAAAGTGCATATGTTCATTTTTTTTGGATTTCCTATTGCGAACCTAGGTAAAAAGTGGGTGCCTCATGTGTTTTGTGAAAGCTGTAGGATCGTTTTACTCTAGTGGTCATCAGGAGATAACGTATACCTTCCATTTGCTTCACCAATGTTATGGAGAGAACCTAGTAATCATGAAAATAACTATTACTTTTGTATAAATAAGCAAAGATTAATATCTAAAAATTTCTACATAATTTAAAATTGTATGACCGCTTAATGTAACCACTTAATGTTAGAAAAGCATACTTTCAATGATAATTTTATAATGTTACATAATGAGAACAAATCCAAAAAAATAAATATTTTAGAGAGCCTAGAAATTAATAAAAGAAAAAATTTGGATATTTTTCTAAATGACCAGCTAGACTTGAATGGTTCACTGTTATTAAACTTATATTGTCCTTCTAGATGTTGACAAAAAAATGAATTTCCCCACTATCATGTTTTATGGCATTATTAAGTCGATAGTCACTTTAGGTTGTAATTACTTTTCTCACTGTTAGTTTAGTATAGTTTGTATTTGAAAAAGGCACTGTGTATCGAAACAATTGTTATACATACAATTTTAAATATAGTGGAAATTTGTAGATATTAATCTTTGCTTATTTATTTTTAATGAATTTCCATCAAGAATCGGCTACCTCAGATAAATGTGTTACTTTTGTGTTGCGAAGACAGTGAGATATGATACAAAAAATAAGGCGACTATTGTATATGTCGAAATTCCGTCTGTTATTAAGCCAATTTTACATTCGAAGGATCTTCCATATTCCATTTGTCCCAGTAATTTGAGTCAAAATACACTAGAAGATGACAATGAAACTGATGTTGAAGTTAAATTGATTTCTAGTGATTCTGACGATTTCTCTCTTCAAAGAAACACTCCACATTTAATTAACCAAGCTGGATTAAATGATCTTATAAGAGATTTACAACTATCAAAAGATCCTCAGTTTTGAAAGCTTTTTATCTGTTAATGAAAAAGCTGCTTGAAAGTCATTCAAAATGGTTGTCGAAGAATTTGTAGGAAATAAAAAAAGTGAAAATTATAAAGATATTGCTGCTGATTTTTGAAAAATGTTTAATAAGTGGGAGGAAGATTCATTTCCTGCACTCGCATTTGATTTTTTTCCCTGAAAACTTAGGAAGAATGAGTGACGAACAGGGGGAACGTTTTCACCAAGATTTAAAGATTTTCGAAGGATTTTGGGATGAAAACATATTAGGGGATTACTGTTGGTCCATTATAAAAGAAACCGATCCAAAAAATATAAAAAGAAGGCGAAAATTAACCATTTTAATTTTTTTTATTATAAGATTTTTTTCCATTTTTAAGTAAATAAATATTTCAAAAAGACAGATGTGACAGATTTTTGTATTATTTTTTCTGGATAACTGTTACTTAAATAAACAATTATTAACAACTTTCGGCTGGGGTATAAAAACCGTGTAAACTAGGGTTATCTGTTCTTCAAATGATTCAATCTCCTGGTTCATGCTTTCTCCTAAGATACATGTTAGCGAAATGTGCATCGAGAAATTAACAAAAAGTAATTTGGTGTTTCGTTGTACATCTCTTCGAGTTTAGTGTTTCACTCTGAAGGTTTCAATAGAAGAATTGATTACACAACTCTACAAAAAAAAATCCTTGTCCTTGGATTCATTTCATGGCTTTCCTATTCATCATGTACCAAAATGAAGGAAAAATATACTCATCCCCTTTAAAATTTGCTTTGGTAGTATTAAGACAAATAATACAGATTTTTGAGTTTTCATAGAAACAGTAAATAATCTGTGTATATTTAAACATACCGCGAATAATAGGAGAGGTATTGTTGAATTGGCGCGGTACCGTAAAGTCGCAGACAACAATACGCGCGTAAGTAGGAAACAACAATAAAGTATTTTGTACAAGTCTCCAAAAGGTTAAATTGTCATCGAGAAAGTGTAAGCAAAAAACATGAACTGAAACATGAAACATGAATTGAAATAAAACAGAAAATTCGGCCGAAA
Organism: Cosmopolites sordidus; assembly: GCA_031761425.1. NCBI lineage: Eukaryota > Metazoa > Arthropoda > Insecta > Coleoptera > Curculionidae > Cosmopolites > Cosmopolites sordidus. Next base: position 217,399 of record JARFXV010001590.1, read on the forward strand.
ATGGTGCTCATTGCTTTTATTAGATAGTATATTTTATGCCATTTATGATTTAAATAAAATATCGTTCAAATGACCACCTCGACTCTTCTTACACTGGTTGATCCGATTGGTCCAATTTTCGATGACTCTGTGGAGAATATCGGATGGTATGGTGACTATGGTTGATCGAAAGTTGGCTTCAAGTTCAAGGGTCTTGGGTTTGTTGTTGTAAACCTGTGATTTAACATACCCCAAAGAAAAAAGTGTTAAATGGTGTTAAGTGCTAAAGGTGTTAAATCAAAAGATCTTGGTAGGCAGTTGTAAGGGCCATTCCGTGAAATTACCGATTCCCCGAATCCATCGTAATGCGTGCTGTGTGGCAAGTTTTGTTGCAATATAGTTCGTCCGCATCAATTTTCGGAAAAACAAAATTGGATAACATGGCATGATAGCGTTCGGCATTCACAGCGACGGTCCATCCTTCGGCGTTCTTCAAAAAATACGGTCCGATAATGCCACCGTACCATAATTCACACCAAAGAGTGATTATTTCAGAATGTAATGGGGCCTGATGAATCACTTGTGGGTTTGACTCACACCAATAACAACAATTTGACTTATTGACCTCGTTTAACCAAAAATGAGGCTCTTCGGAGAAGATGATTTTGCGATGAAAATCCGGATCGGTTTCCATTGCTTCCAAAGCCCAATCTGCCAACTCCCGATGTATTCATGGTCAGTTGGCCTAGGTTTTTGTGCCAATACAGTCTTGTATGGGTATAAACCGAGATCCAAACGCAAGATACGCCAGGTGGTCGGTCATCCTGAATAACCCCAACTCCTGAGAACGGCGCGGAACAGACACATTAGTGTTCTCGGCAACACTTTCACGAACAGCTCCGATATTTTCTTCACTACGGCCACCACGAAGTCCACGGTGGCTTTTGGTCATGAAGACTAAAGTCACGTTTAAACTTATTAATTATACGGCGGATGGCCAAATCCAATCAAGTCTCAAAAAGGTTAAAATGTCATCGAGAAAGTGTAACTGATTAAAATACGAGATATGAAACGTGAATTGGTCAAAAGTGCGAAGCTTTATGAAGCCTACGAAGCATACTTTGACTACCCTATTCGGAATTAAGATAAGCCATGGGTTCCACATGATGCTTGTAGTTAAAAACAAAACAGTAAACAGTGTAGTTTAATAAAATGTTAAATGAAAACCCATTGCTGAACCAGAGAATGTGCTAATGCTGTCTTCACTCATTAACTTAGAGCTAATGAAACAATATGTGAGAGCACTAGATGAGAAATCTTAAGCTTTCAATTTTTTTTCCAAAATTGTCAAAAGCGAAAGTTAAAGCTGGAATTTTGTTGGTTTAGAAATTTAAAAAAAAAATGACAATGAACAATTTCCAAAAAAAGTTTTAAAAAAAGGTTACCATAGTTTCAAAGTAGCAGTCTATGGATTTTTAGGAAATAACTATCATCAAATCCCCAAGAATTAGTTGAAAATATTTTAAAGAACTTTAAAGTCATGGGTTGCAGGATGTCTCTGAAAGTGCATCTGCTACATGCGCATTTAGATAAATTTAAAAACAAACATGGGAGCGTACTTAGAAGAACAAGGAGAACGTTTTCATCAAGACGTTAAAGACTTCGAACGCCGTTATCACGGCCAATAGAATGAAAATATAATGGGACTATATTTGGGGTTTAATAAGAAAAAAACACTCATGAACATAAAAGAAAGAGTAACAGGGTTAACTTTTAAACTTTTTTCCATTATAATAGTTGAAGTTAAGAAAAATATATAAATATATTTGTTTTGGTTTTTCAACAGATAAAAATTAAAATCATAGATTACACTAGTTTACACGATTTTTATATTCCAGCTGAAAGTTGTTAATTATTGTTTATTTAAGTAAGAGTTATCCAGAAAAAAAATAATAAAAAAATGATGTCACGTCGGCTTTTAGAAATATTTATTTACCTGAAAATAGAAAAAATCTTAGTATGAATAATAAAAAAAATTAAAAATGGTTAAATTTCGCCTTTTTTATAGTTTTTTGGATCGGTTTGTTTTATAATGAACCACCAGTAATCCATTAACATGTTTTCATCACAAAATCATTGATGTCGTTTTTCGAATATCCTTAAATCTTTGTGAAAACGTTCTCCCTGTTCGCCACTCATACTTTTTTTTTCAGGGAAAAAAAATCAAATACGAATGCAGGAATCACGAATTACGAATGAATGAATCTTCAGTGACATTCACTCCCATCTGTTGAAAATTTTTCAATAAATCAGCAACAATATCTTTAAAATTTTCACTTTTTTTTATTTCCCAAAAATTCTTCGACAACCATTTTGAATGACTTCCAAGCAGTTTTTTCATTAAAAGAAAAAAGGCTTTCAAATTGAGGATCTTTTACAACTTAACGGATCTGTGGATCAACAAATATCCCCTCTTTCAGTTTTGCTTCTCTAATACTTGAAAAGATTTTTTTAAATACAGAAATCGTTAGAATCACTAGAAATCAATTAAACTTCAACATCACCTTTATTGTCATCTTCTAGTATATTTTGACTCGAATTACCGGGACAAATTCGATATGGAAGATCCTTCGAATGTAAAATTGGCTTAAAACCAGACGAAATTTCGGCATATACAACACTCTCCTTATTTTTTGTATTATATCCCCGTGTCTTCGTAACACAAAAGTAACAGTCATTTTCATGATTACTAGGTTCTCTTCATAATATTAGTGAAGTAAATGGAAGGTATACGTTATCGCCTGATGACCACTGGAGTAAAACGATCCTACAGCTTTCACAAAACACATGGAGCACCCACTTTTTATCTTGGTTCGCAACAGGAAATCCAAAATAATGAAGATATGAACTTTTTAACGAATCTACAATGGGTCTTCTTTTTTTTTGAAAATATAAACTGCCCACAAACGTAAACGTTCAAATTTGTAAACTAGTGTTATTTTAAATATTGTACAAACGTTCTCCTGGATGCAAACGCAAACTTTTTTAAGAAATATAATTTTTTTTCGGATGACTATCGTAATTACATAACCTAATTCGAAACACAAAATTCATGTTGATTTGTGTTATCAGTTACCAATCATTAAGTATTAAATAAAAAAGACGATTTTCATTTTCAGCGCGCAGTTTATGGTATCTTTATGCATTTATCACCATTCCCAATCATTGTTTATTTTTATCGACTGGAACATTTTCACAAGATATCGTTTCTTTTAAGGAAATATTTTACTGGTAAAATTAGCAATCAGTATAGTGCAACTTAAAGCTAAAAAAAGACTAATGTTTGAAAAGACATAAGAATATTTAATTCGTAAAGCATTCCAATTATCGAACATTGAGTACTAAAAAAAGACGTTTTTTATTTTCAGTATTTGACTTCTTTGTACATTTATTACTATTTACAATCATTGTTCTTTATTATTCGCTAGTCACTAAAAAATTTTCACATCATATGTCTTATTTTCAATATTTTCTAAGGACATATTTTACTAGTAAAATTAACAGTCAGTTTAATGCAGCTTAGAGCTAAAAAAACGACAGGAAATACACAAGAATGTTTAATTGGTACCATGATCGACTGAATTTTGCGGCCTGGAATCAAGTTATGCCCTGAATAATTAATTGAAAATCGCGCACGTCCATTTTGAAATGGAACAATGTTCCAAAACTGCCAACAAACTACAATTAAGATAAAAACCGAGCAGTTTAATATTTAAACACGGTAATTGCAACGGTCACTGGTAGAGTTCCGGTACGTAAACATAATTTCCTAACCCGAACTGCAACATAAACAATTCAATACAATTTCGAAATTGTTGTCAAGTTTGGACAATAGTTCCCCGAAAGTTCACCGCCGTCAAAACGACAAAAGTTTAATGCAGAAAACTCAGAAACATTTCGTGGTTTGACTATTAGGCAGAGCTATAATTAATGTCGATTTTTGATACTGTATAAAAAGTTATTTTATTTCAGCGTTAGTATAGTTCTAATCTCCATCGTTATTAACAATATTCACCTCTGACAAATTTTCTATCTCCTTTTTATAAAATACGGGTAATTTTGAAGTAAAATATTCTTCAAAGTGCAGTTTTAACTGCTGTAGTAGTAGGATTTTTTTCTTTTATAAAAAAATTGCGCGTTCAACACCGTACACGTGATAGAAGTAAAATTCTCAAAAAAAAACGTAAATAATCACAAAACACAATGATAAATATTAATTACACAACGCGTGGTACCTGAGCTGTTCATATATAGCTTCTGACGCGTACATCTACAACGCATGAATGCACGACACTATCTTATTCTATCGCTTTGTATCGTTGTATATACGTCGCTCTCTTTTGCTCCACTCCCTTGGCATCCGAATGTATATCTCTTTTTCTCCTTCTTACGTTATATCTTTCTTCTCTCTCATGTAACGAAATATACCTAAACGTGACGCGCCTTGAAATTTCACTCTCACTTCTCGTCCAATTATCGTTTATCGAATCGTCGCTGTTTCACTTTAAGAATTCTATAGATCTTAAAAGATGGCAAATATAGACATTTAAATGCATTAAGTATGGCATTTAAAGTTGAGTTTTAAATTTATTTTTACTTCTTCCAAAAACTTTGCGAGTTCATAAAAAAAATGGATATCGCTTGCATGTAATTTTGATTTTCATAGAACCCCACATTACACATTTGAAGGCTATACTAATAACTTTTTTTTTAATTCAAGTTTCAATGCTGACTTCAGGAATTTTTCAAAAAAAGATTTAAAAATTAACGTAAAAAAACCTGTGGGCACAATAATACTTTATGGAGGCTGAGGAGATAGCAAAAACCGCCGTATTTTAAATAAAAATAAATACGTTTGACAAAATAACTAATATTTTCTTTATTTAAAAAGTTCCTTTATTTTTCCAACATACAATGTACATTGGAAAAATTATAGAGATATGAATGTACGTTAAAATATTTTATATTTTAATATTTGTAAGCCTAAACCTTTTCTGATATTTTTCCCTTTCATCCAATAACATGTTTCAAAGATTTCTTTTTATTTCTGACGATAAAATACATCAGTAACATACTAAGTGCACTAAAGCCGAATAACAAGAACAAAAATAACCGAAAGACACGAACTCCTCTCGAGATAGTTCGATTTCTGGCCCGTTCCTCGCTCGAACGAACCGGATCCTCGAAACAAATCGGACCGATCCGTGTGATTTTTGTAAATGACCGGAATCGTTCGGGGCTCCGTTCCGGACGACCGGCTTCAAAAAGGCGCGCCAGTCCGTAGTTCGCCGGGCGAAAACTTCCGCTAGAAGTCCTCCGGAACCGGGTCTTCGTTGTTCTTGTTGCAGTCGAGCGGTTTCAATATTTTAATCGATATAATAATTCTTGTTGAACAGTTTTATTTTTTTTTCTCTTTCAAAAATCTCAAGTCATACCACATCTAGCAAAATAATATACGAGGTATGACTATTAAATAACGAGACTTGCGCGTAATATTTACTTATTATCACCTTCAATATACACCCTTCCTCTATCCCTACAATGATCCATGCGAATCTTCCATTGTTCGAAACAGTGCTGGAAGTCTTCTTCAGTCAGCTCCTTCAGAACGCGTGCCGCTTTCTCTTTCGCAGCTTCAGCGGACTCAAATATTGTTCCTTTTAATGCGGATTTCACCTTAGGAAACAGATACAAGTCGCACGGCGCAAGATTCGGTGAATAAGGTGGATGGTCTAACAGTGAGATACCGTACTTGGCTAGAAACCTCTTGACAGACAATGCGGACTCTGCCAGCGCATTGCCTTGGTGGAGAACCCATGACCGGTCCTTCCACAATTCGGGTCGTTTTTTCCATATTCTTTTTCGTTTTTTCATATTCTCAGAAACCCAGTAAAGATACACAATCCCATAAATATCAAAAAACAGCCATAATTGCTTTGCATTTTGATTTACTCATATAAACACTTACATATACACACAGACGCACACACAAATCTACACCCAAATGTCTGTGATTGTTTCCTGGGTAAGAGTGTAAAATCCGACAACGAATTACCCCTCAGTCACGCCAGTTAAAGGCTGGGTAAGGCCGGATGCCTTTTGGGAAGTGTTCTACGTTGGTAACTCGCCAGTCAGTAGGCTTCCTGTTAGACTTATGTGTAATGACATATCCAAGGGATGACGCGGGGTGCTGGCCTGGGTCGTCGATAGCTGATGACCGTTGTTCGGGACCCACGTTAAGCTGTAGGTCCAGTCGCTGAATATACTTGTAGGTGTTGATGCGTCTCTAACCTCAATCCTTAACCTTAATGATTTGCTCATTCCAATTTTTTTGGCTCTCGGTGAATTTGGCCTCTTCCAGTGCATGGACTGGTGCTTCGTTTCAGGATCATAAGTAAAAAAACCACGATTCGTTACATATTATTATGCTTTCCAATAAGTCTGGAATATTTTCAATGGCATTCAAAACGTCAATAGAAACATTTTTGCCTTCTTGTTGTTCAAATGTGAGAATTTTAGGCACCATTTTGGCACACACTTTTTGCATGTTATGTAAAACTTACCGTATACTTTCTGTGTCAATTCCTACAGTTTCAGCAATCACAGGAATACTTAGCCGAGTGTCAGATCAACAGATGTTTTCGATATTGTCATCCGTTTTTGATGTGGAAAGGCGACCCGGACGTGGATCATCTTCAACGTGTTCTCGGCCATCTTAAAAATGCTTAAACCACTCAAAAACACGTGCACGCGATAAACATTAATTTTCATACACTTCGTTCGATAATGTATAAGTTTCAGTAGCGGATTTCAAAGTTTCAAGTGAAATTTCACAACAATTCGTTGCTCTATTGTTACCCTTGCCATTTTTCCGGCAAAAAAACAACTCTAATGCGGACGAAGGCTACGGTTATACGGATTTGTTTACAGAAGCGAGATGTACTGCATTTGAAAGAGAAGGCTTCACGCTAAACATCTGTTGGTCGCTGGCGTTTGATGCATTCTTACTTCTTCTAAAGCAGCGTCAGTCTCGTTATTTAATAGCCACACCTCGTATTAACAATTTGTTTATACACAGGATGAAGCAAATTTCACCTACTTTTCATCAAGGAAAAGTGCGCCTTAAAAATGATAGAATTAACATAGTTTCAAAATTACATATCTGCAAAGAAACCAGTTTTGAATTCCAGAGTCTCTTCGGAGAAAGCTCTGTAAATAAATGGCGTTTTGATGTTGCGGGCTATTATTCGCAATTGTTGTTTCGAACACGTTCCGATAGCGGAAACGTCACTTAAATAAACCAAAAATGGCCTGAAAAAGCCCGATACGTCAATTTGTTCCGGTTGCGCGTAAAATATGGATCGCGCGCACCGGAAAACGAGTCTCGGCGCCCGGAAGATTTGGCCGAGTTGCAGGTGTTAATATTTAATGTCGGAAGCGCGCAAAACGTCTTCGGAATACGACGTTTCAATTGCGCGATTAACATTTTAAAAAGTAGGTTTTTGATTGTGGAACACTTTAAATTTCAAAATCAAAAAAGTCAAAGGTCCCTAAACTCGAAGAGATTTACCACTAAACACCAAATCACTTTTTTAAATTTCTCAACACACGTTTCGCTAACCACGTTACCATCATCAGGATCTCCAGATCATCTTCAGAGCAGATTGAATCATCTCCTGATGCTGCTAACATGGTTAGCGAAACGTGCGTCGAGAAGTTTAAAAATAGTGATTTGGCATTTAGTGATAAATCTTTTCGAATTATTTCACACCGAAAGTTCGAATAATAGAGTTGATATAAGATCAGTCACTTAAAATCTACAGAAAATCATTTTTGCACAGCGCTAATTAATTCATGAAGATGGTGGATTTTAATGTATTCTGGATTTTTAATTTCTCACAATCAACTAAAATATGTTTTTTAAGTTGGTAAGACTGTACTTCACATATAAAGGAAGTTTCATATCATTTCGCTTGATATTTGCGCCTTTTGTAATTGTTCAAATTTTTTGAACCATCTCAAAAAAACCAAAGCCATCTCAAAAAAATGTTTACAAAGTGTGCAAAGAGTTTAATGATACTAGAGAAGCAGTTAAAGATGAATCTCTTCTAGAAGACCTTCCACTTCAACCATTGAAGGAAACAAAATCAAAGATTAATTGCCAATTAACAAGGTTTTCTAGTAACGTTTGTCATATTTTTTCCTGATTTTGAAATATTATTCGAATCATTAAGATATATAAAATTTTGGTTTCAATTGATTGCACGGTTGGCTCTTGGTGAAACATAGTCACAATGATAATAATTAAAACACTTGGTATTTGTTTCACAATATAATCCAGAATTAGGGAATTTAATTGTGACAACGCATTTTTTTAAATATTTTAACTTATATATTTTTAACAAAATAATCAGTAGTAGGGAATAAATAATTTATTTTATTGATTATTAACTTTGGTTCCTCGCAATGATAATTACCATTATCTTATACATAATTACTATATGCTACGAGGGTAGTCCCAAGAGTACCCGACCTAACATATAGATGGTGGTTTTGTTTGAAAAGAATGACCAAAAAAGTACCAACCTTATGAAGCTTAAGTTTGAAGTTTGACGACGTTACGTTATTTAATATTTATTTGGCAGTCATTAATAGTGAACGCTCTCAGTGGATTTATAAACATGGAAAAAAATGGTCATCGTTATATGATGTAATGCTTTCATTTGAAAGATCTCAGTCCAACCAATATCAAAGTCTGCCCCTTCGTTTACCACAGTAAAATATTGGGTGACAGAGTTTAAACGAAGCCATACGAGCTGCCAAGACGAACTTCGCAGTGATTGACCAAACGAGTTGACCACGTCAGAAATAGTGACGTAAAAAAATCAACAAAATTGGATGACGGTCGACTGAAAGTTCGCGAGCTAGCAGACATGGCAGGCATTTCAAAAAGTGCCGTACATCGCATATTAACTGAAAATTTGTATATGAAAAAGCTGTGCGCAAGATGGGTGTCGCGATTACTCACAATGGGACAAAAACAGCGTCGTGAGAATATTTCAGTGGAGTGTTTGGCGAAGTTTCACAGGAATAAAGCTGAATTTTTGCGTCGATTTCTTAACCATGGATGAAACATGAGTCCATTACTTCACACCTGGAACAAAGAAACAGTCAAAACAATGAACTCAAAGGGGAGAATCAGCTCCAAAGAAGGCGAAGACAGTTTCGTCTGCAGGCAAAGTCATCGCGTCAGTTTTTTGGGAAGCGCGTGGGATAATTTTCATTGATTATCTTCAGAATTAGAATCAGTAGATTATCTAGAGAAAAATTGTTGACATGATCACCTTTACTATATAAGTTTACCAAAGTATGGTGCAGTCAGAAGTAGGAGATTGAAAACTCTACTCACTATTTTGAATGAAAATAATTGGATCAGCGGTACTGCGGCTGATGATATTATTCGAGATTTTAACAATTTATATTTTCAACCTTACCACAACTTCTTAAAAATTATTCACGGGCAAACAAACGCCTAGATCATTTGTGGAATTAATTAATTCTTACACACACCAATCATTAGTAAAGTTGTTAAAGATAGTCATGATTTGATCTCATGGCAACGCTAGTGTTGAGAGAGCTTTTTCAGGCAATTCTGCATGTTTGGTTGAGAATGTGAAAAACGAAACTTTAATTGCTCAACGATTAATATGACTCTATCCTAAGTGAAACGAATGGGGACGTTGCAACTCTGGATGTTCCAAAATCTTTAGTTCATTCTTACCGGAACTCGCGTTCAAAATTGTCAGAAGAAATTGAACGTCGAAAAAAAGAGGCTACAATAACTGAATCAGATCATTTTAAAAGAAAACGTGTAGCATATGAAAAAAAAAAGATTTAGCATCAAAAAAAGCTAAACTTTTAGATGAGATTCAAGTTATGCAATAAAATATTAAACGTTTATTTTTTTCTAGTTCATACTCATAATGACTAGCTTCATACATACATATACTAGCTATATTAGCGTTCATACATACATAATGACTAGCTTATTTTTGTCTTACTTATTTTAAATTACTTTTTATAAGATTTTTTAACTAGTTATTAAATACCAGCTATGGCAATGTACTAAAAAATGAATGAAATAATAAGTAAACACAAACACTTGGTATTTGTTTCACAATATATTCAAGATATTTCTCTGACATGTTTGGGTCTCGAGATCGAGAAATGGTACGATACTTTTTGATATTTTAAAAATTCCCTGATATTTCCCGGTTGCATTAAATTCCAGGATAATTCCCTATATTTCCGGTTTGGTGGTCTGATTTAGAAACATTGTGACAGATTTATGGCAGAGCAATTAATGGTTCGTTCCATCAACGCCATATTCACCAGATATGGCACCGTGTGATATATCTGTTCATCCTGATCCTGAACATCTTGTTCCCTCGATTGAACAAACCACTTCGTGAAGGTCCTCTTGAGTCCACAGACGCCAATGAACAGTTTGCTGATCGCTTTGAAGGAAATACCAGAAGTCGAGTATAAAAATTGTTTTGAAGATTGGAAAAAAACGCTGGAAACGCACAAACAACATATATTTGGATAAATAAATAATGTTGGCAACACAGTTGGCTTCCCCCTTTGGAAAGGGAGGGGCAAACCAATATCTAGTGCACCTTCAATGCGAGTTTGACCTCTCTAGAGTCACTTAGTGGTTCGTAGCAATTCTTTTCCTGGACCGGATTTTTCTAGTACGTCTGAAAATCACAATTTCACACTTTCAAGTCTATGGAAATAGTGTTTTGTCAAAGGCTCAAGCCAATCAAAAATCAAGCTCATTCTGATTTGGCCCAGGGGATAGTCCATAAGGAAGTTATGCCTTAAGGCCAAACGGTAAACTAGCATTTTGGCGAGAAATTCTTGAAAAGAAAACTTCGAAAAAAGTTCATTCGTGTGAGACCGAACATCAAGAACACCTGGGTGCTGCATCACGACAATGCGCCTAGAGATTTCAATTTTTAGCGTGTAAAGACATCACTGTGAATTCGCAGACCCCTTATACATCACATTTGAGTCCTTGTCATTTTTTCCTTTTCCCAAGATTTCGGGATACGGCACACCAAACAATTACTCTCTAGGAGTGCAGAGGTTGATCATGCAGTTCGCGGGGGTTTTCGAGTGCCCAGAATCGACAGTTATGTTTGTTTACCATTCCCGATAAATGAAAATGGGCCTTGTCACTCATGAACAAAACGATGTTGTCGTCCAGCAATTCCAACATAATTTCTGCGAACCTACACCGTCTTATAAAGTAATTTTGTTGCAATTTTTGGACAACCACAATTTTACACGGATTGATATGAAGATTTGAACGGCAAAGGCTGGTTTCTATCGCTTGAGGTACCCTTTCAATGTTTTCCTACTGTTCGATCTCCTCCCCAAGAAGTCCCAGGTCTCAACGATCCTGTTTGAAATTTGTTCACCCACTTCATAATGGTATCGCGTTTTGGAACGCGACCATGCCGACCACCGTTAAAATTATTTCGAAATCGTCGCTGTATCAACACAACAGAACGACCAGTTTCAATAAAAGTGTTGTAAATAAACATACGATGTGCCACATACCACGGCTCCATGGCTACTGAGGTGGCATCCCGGAACGAGTAGATATCAATCATCCTAAAAACATTCGTTCGACACTGCCGCGCGTAACAGTCATTTCATAAACACCATATCTCCCTGCCGGACCCTGTATAATACGGGATATACTAGGTTAATTGAAAAGTTCGCTAAACGATACCTATAGAGCAGTAAAAGAACTATATAAACTACTACATTTTGAAGTTTCATCCTTCATGTGAATATATGTTAAGGTTCAAGTCAATCTGTTAATTCATTTGTACAAAAACAGCAGCTTAAAGTAAACGTATCAGTGTTATTTTTTAAAATGGAAAATATTGAAAATCATGCAGAGACCAAATTATACAGTGATTAAATTTTTTGTAAACAAAGGTTTAAAGGCAATGGAAATTCATAGTGATATTGTAAATGTATTAAGATAGTCTGCTCCTTCAAAAACAATGATTTGTAAGTAGGCAGGTGAGTCTCAACGTGGTCGTACAAGCCTGGATGATGATCCTCGTTCTGGACGTCCAAGTCTGCTGCTTCAAAAATAATGGTTTGTAAGTGAGCAGGTGAGTTTCAACGTGATCGTACAAGCCTGGATGATGAACCTCGTTCTGGACGTCCAATAAGTGCAACTACTGAACAAATAATTAATTCTATATATGATATGGTTATGGATGACAGACAATTGATTTTAAGTGAAATTGCTAAGGCGATGGACATCTCAACTGAACGGGTGTTTCATATTTTGAAAAAAGGAATTGGGCTTGAGAAAACTATGTGCAAGATTTATTGCCGCATTTGTTAAATTCTGATCAAAAACGACTTTGAGTAAAACTTTCTAACCAACATTTGGATCTTTTTCGAAAGAATAAAATATATTTTAAACGTCGTTTTGTAACTATGGAAGAGACTTGGGTTTATCACTATGATTCTGAACTGCGACAACAAACCGCAGAGTGGATCGAGCCCGGTTGTTCAGCTCCGAAGTAGCCAAAGTGGTCAAAATCGACCAAAAAGGTTATGACGTCAATTTTTTGGAATGCAAAAGGCATTTTGTTAATTGATTACCTTCAAACCGATGAAACAATAACTAGACAGTAAGTGAGAAAAGACCTGATTTAGTGAAAAAAATCTTCCGTCAGAACATATTGCACCGTCTCACAGAAGTGTTTTTGCAATGGCCAATTTGAAGGAGTTACACTACGAATTATTGGAGCACTCACTATATTCACCAGTTTTGGCCCCCTCTGACTTTACATGTGTTCCCAAACCTCAAAAAATTCCTTTATGGCAAGCGTTTTTCATCATATGTTATAGTTAAGTTAAAGCAGTCGTAGATGAATATCTTGAAGGACTTTCAGAAAATCGCTTCCGAGATGGAATAAATCAATTGGAGAACCGCTGGAAAAAAATTTATTGAGCTTAAAGAATATACGGAAGAATAAAGTGATTTTTTTCAACTATAAACTTGTTTTATCATTTCCGCTCCGCGAACTTTTCAATTAGTCTAGTATTTGGGAAAAGGAAAAGGAAGGATAGTTAAAATCTTCTGTGTATTAATTATTTTTACGCATTATTACATGAGATATTAATGTATTTTCGATTTTGTAAGTCCTGATTCAAGTGCGTCATTAGCATAACATTGTTTTTCTTCCAAACTACAAATTGTGTGCGTGTTTCAAGCAAAAAATCGATAAAACTACTCCCGATCTTTAAGTTATATGAATTAAGTTATAATTCTGTAACTCACCGGCAAATTTTAATGGGTCAAAATAACTTTAACTGTAACTTCCGTCCATTTTTCTGTTTAATTTTAGATTCGTCCCTCGCGTGACTACACTATATCGATATCGAATAAAAGGTTTTAAAAAAAAATTACACGTTCTGTCATGTAATGATTATTTAAACATATTTCTTCATATTCTACCGCAATTTCTATATAATTTTACTGTAGTTCTTTTTTTAAAGAACACGTAAGTCTTTATTTTAAAATTGATATAATCAAAAGACATGATACATGATTTTTTAATATGTCTTAAAATTTTCAATATTCACTTAATATTTTGCTGTGTGTTTTGGATAATAACGGGTCTTTCAAATTGGAAGGTTTTTTAATTCGTTAATTAAACACACATGGTGTTGTGAATTTGCCTAGGTCTAGTGTGTAATGTATAACATTTATAAAAATGGAGTCATACATAACACAACAACGCGTTAAAATTGTTTAGAAATGACATGATATTTACGGTTTCGGAACGAGCACTACGAGATAGTCGTAGTGCTCGTTCGCAACAGCATATTGATTTGGTACATGAATGTGTTGCTGAAGACCCAGAAATTTCCATTAGTCGACGTTCACAACAATTTGGTACCAGTGAATCCGTACATGGCGTATTTTTCGAAAGGATTTACCAGGTGTGTAAATATGAAACCGGATTTTTTGTATATAAAATACACGTTTATTGTATAAAAATGATAAAAAATATTTTATTCGAAGTATTGCCCATCGCTAGCTATACATTTATCCCACCTGTCTGACGGTTTGTGGATGCAATGCCAAAAAAAAACTGTTGCTTTTTGAGGCAAACCAGTCATCGAGCCATGTTCGTACATTTTCATAAGAAGTGAATCGCTGCTCAGCAAATAAGTAGTAGTCGATGCAAATAAGTAGTAATCGGACGCAGCCAAACCTGATGAGTAAGCCGCATGCGGAAAGTATTTCCCAACTAAATACCTCAATCGTTTCCTTGGCCAGTTTTGCTGTGTGTGATAGTGCATTATCATGAAGCAAAATCATGCATATCTTTTGATATTCTGATTGATTCAAATCGATCATTTGTTGCCGGTAGCGTTTAGCATTAATGGTTCCGCCAGGTTTTAGCAGCTTATACTAAATCACACCCTTCTGATCCACCAAACACAGAGCATTGTCTTCCTTCCATAGCGATTTGGCCTTGCAGTGGATGTCGATGGTTCGCCTAGAGCTACCTATGATCTTTGACGCTTAAGATTCTCAAAATATATCCACTTTTCATCGCCAGTCATAATTCGATGAAGAAATGACTTTCATTTGTACCTGGCGAGCAGCACTTCGCAAGTGGTTTTATTCAGTTCATGTGGAACCCATTTTCCACCTTCTGGATCTTTCTCATGGCTTTTAAACGTATAGAGATGGCTTCTCATGTTATATTTAATTAATCCGCGAGTTGTCGCGTTTAAGCGTCATCTTCATCCAACAATGCTTGGAATTTGTTGTCTTCAAATTTTTTCAGTGGTCTTCCATATTCTTCGTTTCTCACGTCAAAATCGCCAGTTTTGCATTTTTTAAACCACGCAAAGCACTGTGACTTACCAAGAACATGCTCACCGTAAGCTTCGAGGAACATTCGATGAGATTCTGCAGCAGTTTTTCTCAAATGATACGCTATTCAACGCTCAAATCAACGCTATTACAAACTATGATGTTGCATGAAATATTGAGTAAATCTTTGTCAGATGTCAACAAGGAAATGCCGCCAATGACGCGGTTTGACGGTAATTACATTGACAGCTAGGACCATCTATGGGCAAATTCCGGTTTCATATTTACATACCTGGTAGCACTGAAATCATATAAGGTTCAAATAACACAGGAACTAAAGCCACTGGATCATTCAAACAGTCGTACATTGGTCAATTGATAAATTCAAGAACAAAGAACAAACACATGATGTTTAACAAAAAATCATCTTTTCAGATGAAGCATTTGCTACATTTAGGGTGAGGAAAATCCACGATTGATTCGTGAGAAACCTTTATATCTTAAATGAATCACTCTTTAGTGTGCATTATGGTCAGGAGGTGTAATTGGGCCGTATTTCTTTCAAAATTTTGCTGGTGAAGCTGTAACTGTGAATGGTGTTCGATATCGTGAGATCATAACTGGATTTTTGTAGGCTGAATTGAATAATATTGATCTGAAGGGTATGTGGTTGCAAAAGGATGACGCGACATCTCACTCTAATGCTAATGAAGTAATTGATTTATTGAGAGAAAAAGTTCCTGAACGAGTTATTGCAAGAGTCGGTGATGCTAATTGGCCACTAAGATCATGTGATTTAACACCGTTGGACTATTTTCTTTGGAGTTACGTGAAAAATCAGGTCTATAAGAGCAATCCACAATCGATTCCTGAACTAAAGGGTGAAATTATTCTAGTCATTGGTGAGATAGAGCAAAGATTATGTCAAAATGTCATCTAAAATTTTGCCAACAAAGTGGACGTCTGTGGAGGTACAAGAGGTGACCATTTGACAGATATTGTTTTTCGTATTTAAATGTCATAAACTATGCTTCAATTATCAATATATATTTTTTTTAAGTCAACACAAATTATGTGGTTATTCAAGAATTAAATAAACCGCTCAATTTAAAAGACGCTTTAGATTAACCTTATAATAGGATTTTTCAAATTTTAAAAATATTGTTTATCATCTACTGACTATCATTTAATTTAATATAACACAACCTATACTCTAATCAGATAATTTCTGTTCTTATTGTTAAATTTTGAAAAAAAATAAGAATGAGGCAAAAAGATGGGACACCAGGGCACCTCTGTTTTTGCGGTTTTTATATTTTTTTCCGTATTATGTATGTCTTCTTGTACTTAGTAACTTCGTTTACTTATCGAAAAACATGCCTGATGAATTGACATCGATTACAAAGGAGTGTTATAAAGTTTTGCAAATAATGATTTTGAGGTGGGCCGAAAAGATAGGGCAATTTTTCCAAAATTACTTTTCTCTAATCTATTTGTCCTGCGGTATATTTAATATTTGTAAACGTTTCTTAGGTATTAACATATTTCATAAAAAATTGAAAGATGCTGTTTTGTTTAGTAATTCAAGTTGTAATATACAAGAGAAGAATAATATACAACATTGAAGAATAATGTAAACTTAGGATGTCTAATCTTTTAGCCCCGGACATTACCAGGTAAGGCAGTTCAAAATTATCATTTTTTTAAAGATGGCGCTGGAAACAATGGTTGGTTCAGAGTCTAATACATTATGTCATTTTGTTGCTACGACGGTACCCTTCAAGACGCCATTAATGTTTAAGCGATTTCGAGTTAGCGTCATATTTTTTTCGTGTGGTAAACATGTCGAGTTTCAAGCCAAATTTAGAGTATTTGCGGCACGTACTGCTGTTCTTGTTCAATCAAAAGAAAAATGCGTGGAAACTTAAAATGACCCAACACAAAACACCTGGGGGTGTTGGTTTATACTATTCAAAGTGATGATTTCGACTTGAAAGACAAAGAACGCCCAGGTCAACCAAAAAAAATTGATGCCGAATTGCAAACATTGTCGGAAGAAGGCAATATGCAAACTCAACAACAAATGGCAGAAATGTTAAATGTTGGTCGCCGAACCATTTGTGCCATGGGAAAGATCTAAAGGGGTACCACATCAGCTGAACGATAGACAGATAGAGAAGTCAAAATCGGTGTGCGAAGTTTTGCGTTCGCGGCATAAAAGAAAGATTTTCTTGAATCGGATCGTGACTGGAGATGATGAAAAAGGGATATATTTCGAGAACCCAAAACGCAGACCATCATGGGTTGAGCCAGGATAACCATCAACATTGACTGCAAGACCGAACTGCTAAGGAAAGAAGACAATGCTGTGCATTTGGTGGGATCAGAAGGCTGTCGTGTACCATGAACTTCTGAAACCAGGTGAAACAATTAATACCATTTGCTACCGTCAACAAATGATTAATTTGAACCATGCATTGATCAAAAAGCGACCAGAATGAATTACAAGACACGAAAAAACTAAAATGTCTTGAACAGATCCATAAACAATGTTCAAGGTCTCTGCTAACTCTCTGATGGTTAGTTTGCCGTTATTGACCACCATTTCTTTAACTGTATCGGGGTTTTCGACGGTTTTCGATGTTGACAGTCTGCCACTGCATTCGTCATGATCGACGAACTCACGATCACTTCTGAAGGGTTCGTGCCACTGATAAACGACTATAGAGTATCCTTGCTGAAATACTTTTCCAACATTTCCAAGGTTCTCGCACCAAATTTAATACAAACTCGTTGTTGCAAACGTCTGTCCATTTTTAAACTTGTAAAAATCGAAAACACGCACAGCGGCATGTACTCAAGACGCCGTAACTTTTACAAATGTCAAGCTATAAGGCAGAAATTTGGTGGGAATGTTAATGACAGATGTGGCAACCTAGCAAAAAAACAACAGAACTCTAATCAGGTGACTGAGAGCCGCACAAGGTGGTCACTTCGGAAACTTTTGATCAAGGTGATATTAACCGCCACACCTGGAATAGGTATATTTCTGTTATTTTGACCTTGGCACGGAATTATAACAAAATTAAAAAATTCTGATTATTTCCGAATATGAAAAAAAAAAACATATTTCGAAAAATCTTGTTTGTTTTGCCGATGTCGGTGTCAGCAAAATGAAAAGCTGAAAAAGCATCGTGGTACAATCAAAACGATTATTCGACTCGCTGCGCGCCGGATAGAGACGTTTTATCTGGTGGAAATTCCGCCGGCCTTAGCATTTTAAAGGCGCCTCGGCCCTTTGATATGCCGTTTGTTTCTCAGGCCCAAAGAAAACGTCTACTCTGTATGCGGTTCCGATAGATCGCATTATGAATATGACCGGCGGCCCGTGCATTTCTATTCGGTTCTCGCCCCTCCGTTACTAGCTGTTGCCTGCTATTTTTATCGTTTCCTATTTACCATATATCCTCATATTTTATGAGATGATTTGCCTTTGTCTGATAGCATCTGGATCCAAATGCAGTCTCAGCCGTTCCTTCTAAAGAAATTGTAATATCACACAGTAACAGTTACCAGAGAAAAGTAGAAATATTAGGTTTTTTTTATTTGGGTTTTTCGCCACGATCTAAAACTCAAAAAATATCAAAAATATCTGTTCTTATGTAAATAAAGAATCACTGGGTAAAAAACAAAAAAAAAACAAACGGAGACAAATTTCTCAGTGATTCTTTTCTGTATTAAATTTGCCTAACGTACAAAATTTTAAAAAATATAAAAATGTTAATACAAACTTTTGAACGTTAACGTTTCGGGAGGTCTTCTCCCGTTTTCAAAACGAATCTAAAAAAAATAAATTATATTAATTTCTATATATAATGCAATAAGAGGAAGTAAATATATTTTTTGTGCATGTCAATGATACTTACATTGACAATAATAGTTTTAATGACAGTGACATACTACCAAAAAAAATTTATAGGTTAGGTTTACTGTGTGACTGTTTACTGTACTGATTGTGTATTGAAATACTTTATTAAACGTTTTTAATTGTATTCTTTAGAATCGGGAACCATATTGAATTTAAATCTACCGAAGACAATACAGTTATTTTTATTTAAATTAATTATAGTTTCTTTTAATTTTCTGTATTTTGTTACCGATTCTTTTAATACCGTTTTAGAGTTATTCCAATTGATTGTGTCTGATTATGACCCGATTCCCATGCGTGTTGGCCCTTTCTAAGAAGGTTTTATGTTCTTTTATTCGAACATCTAACGGTCTAGATGTCTCACCTATATAAAATATGCCACATTCACAGGGAATTTTATAAACCACATTTTTGGTATTCTTTTGTGTGTTCTTCGATTTGGTTTTTGTTAATATAGATCTAAGAGTATTTTTTGTTTTAAATATCGTTGTTATGTCGTATTTATTACCTACCCTTTTAATTGTGTCAGAAATACCGCGGATGAAAGAAATTGTGAGGTTAATTGTTTGAGAGTTATTATTATTGTTATTAATAACTTGTCTGTTTTGTCTGGTTTCAAAAGTTTTAAACGATTTATCTATTAAATTTTTTGGGTAATTGTTTTTTATTAAAATGCCTTTGATGTTATTTGTTTCATTTTGTAGTGTATCACTGTCGGTACAAACAAGTTTTGCTCTGTCATATAAACTTTTAATTACTCTTATTTTGACTGATTTTGAGTGATTGGAAAAAAATTGAGATACCTTTTTGTGTTTGTCGGTTTTCTGTAAATGGTAGTTTTTAATGTGTTGTTTTGTTTTAATATGTCTTAAAGTGTCGAGGAATGGCAATTTATTCTCCCTCTTTAAAGTAAACTTAATTGTAGGCTCTCGAGAATATATATCTTGTAAAAAAATATTTATATCATCATATTCTGTTGCCATATAGCAAAAATATCATCAACATATCTAAGCCATATTATTGGCTTTTTAAGAGATTTACTTAATATGTCATTCTCGAGTTTCTCCATAAAAATATTACTCATCAAAGGAGAAAGAGAAGAACCCATTGCCATTTCGAAATTTTGTTGATAATCATTTTCTAATTAAAAATAGGTAATTTTTAAGCATAGAGTTAATAATTCCACAATTGTATTTATGTTTAGTTTAGTGCGGTTTTTTAATGTTACACAGTAAACTAAACCTTACCTACATAATATAATTTATTTTTAAGATTCCTTTTGAAAACGGGAGAAACTTTAACGTTCAAAAGTTTGTATTTTCCTTAGAACATTTTTATATTTTTTAAATTTTGTTCGTTAGGCAAATTTATAACAGAAAATAATCACTGAGAAATTTCTCTCCATTTGGTTTTTTGTTTTTTTTACCCAGTAATTCTTTACTTATATAAAAACAGATATTTTTGGTATTTTTTTGACTTTTAGATCGTGGAGAAAAAAATTAAAAAATATATAAACACGCTACAATCATTCAGACATTACTTAGAAATATTAGGTGTCGGAATTCTTTTTTTCGATTTTTGGGTTCATAAAAACAATTTTATTAAAAACTAACAGTACATTATATTTCAAATAAAGTATTTGCCATCTATAGCTATGACCTTTTCCCCTTTTTTCGAATAATAAATTGATTCCTCGTTTCAAGAATTGAATATTTTAAAAAGCGATCCACGAATCCACCCAATTTTTCGCTTCTTCGTAATTTTTGAAGCGGTATTCCAATAATCCACTTTGCATCGATTGAAACAAGTGGTAGTCGGAAGGGGCAATGTCTGGTGAATAAGGCGGACGAGGCAAAACTAGCCAAGCAGCTATAACGTTTCCTTTACAATGTTTGGAGTATGAGGTCGAGCGTTGTCATAAAGCAAAATCAAGTTCGTGCGTCTTTCAGTTCATTCTGGGCGTTTTTTTTTGCAATGCTTAATTCAAATTGATCATTTTTTGTCGATAACGCTCAGCAGTGATAGTTTCATTTGGTTTCAGTAGTTTATAGTACACAACACCTTTCTGATCCCACCAGATACACAGCATAAGCTTATTTCCATGAATATCTCATTTTGGCATTGATGTCGATGGTTCACCTGGCTTAACTATTGCTTTTCTGCACTTGGGATTATCGTAATGAATCCATTTTGTTTCACCAGTAACAATTCGATACAAGATTGACTTCTTTTTATGTCTTTCAAGCAACATTTCACATGTGGTTAAACGCTTTTCTTGTTATCTTTCAGTCAATTCATACGGTACCCAAATTCCTTCTTTATGCTAATGCTTCTTGATTTTGACAATTCTAATGCTTTAGACAATTCTTCAAGCGTTTGACATGGATCTTCATCGAGTAATAGTTTCAATTCTGCATCTTCAAATTTTTTGGTTGGCCTGGATATTATTTGTATTTCACATCAAGATCTCCACTTTTGAAACGTTTAAACCAATTTTCACAAGTCCTTACTGTAGGAGCATGTTCTCCATAAGCTTCTACAAGCAAACGATGACTTTCAGCAGCAGTTTTCTTCAGATGAAAGAATAACATTAAAGCTTCCCGTAAATGCTGTTTAATTGATATAAATTTCGACATTTTCAATGAAATATAAACATATGATGAATCAAAACTTTAACACACACTAGTTTCAGTATTACCACGTGTGCAAAAACAAATACTTACGCTATCTAATGTAAAATCGAAAAAATGAATTCCGGCACCTAATATCATTCTTTCCTGTATTAAATATAAATTTCAAGTGAATTTTCCTTTCTACAATACGTATATACAGTAAAATAACAGGTAGAGCAGAGCAAGCATCACGCAACCATTTTAATTATGCATAACTTTTAAAGAAACGAGACAGTATTTTTTTCTCAAATATGTTTATTTCGTCCTTAATTTCTGTGTTAATTTATTTTTGAAAATTATGGTATTCAAATCTGAGCGATTTCAGCACGAGTGTTACTGTTGAGTTGCTGTATGATTGGGGTTTATTTATGTAAAATTGTTCCTTCAAAAATCCCCTTAAGAAATAATTCGGAGCCGTAAAATTAGGAAATCTGATAACATTACAGTATTCTAATCGCTTATTATCCTCTGTAGGTAACAATTTGAATCTTATGTGGAAACGCTTCTTAAAGTTCGACGTAAACTGCGTAGAGAAACTCCCAATTGTGCACCAGGCCGTCAAATCGACGTTTCAAGAGACTGTAAGGTCAAGGAGACTGAAAGGACTTAAAGGTTACTAAATTTACAGTGACAGCAGACGTTCGCCGGAGGCATTTAGATCGTAGGTCTTCGGATTCGTAAAAGATAAAAACAAACCTTAAAACTGGGAAAAAAGCTTATTTTCACTAAAAAGACTCAGTAACAGTAATAATTATTTAATACACACAAACACAAACTCAGAGACCAACATAAAAAACAAAAATTTTAAAAATAAACAATGATAACACAGAAAAAAATAAATCTAACACTTATCTAATTACCCTACTTAACTAGGCCTATAAAGTGAAAGATTCAATCTTAAACAAACGTTCTTATAGTATTATGGCTCCTGTCGTAGCATACAAAGAAAATAAATTAACTTAAACCAACTTAGAATTCATTAAATGAAATCAAATTATATGGCGATATTAAATGATGATAGACAAATTGTGATTTGAGTAATCAGTTACGAATTTTAATGAACATAATAACATAATAAGAAAGAAATATCTGGCCTAGTCCTATTGTGGTGATATTCAACTATCCAGCCACTGGATTGTCCATTAACCAGTGTTCAAAACGCTCCCAAGAAGTATGGAGCCTGGAATACCCATGGACTAAGATTACTATAGTTCAAGATGACGGTGCCAAAATGGCCGCGTTTCAAGAAGACCGCGCTCTGAAATGAGCCGGGTCTAAAACGACCGGGCTCTAAAACCCTGTACAAAAATACAAAAAGTATAAGCCTGTGTAGGGCTTGGCTAGCTAATCAACGTACCTCAATGGAGGGATTGCTATCAGCGGCGTCAACGTTTAGATCGCTGTCCATCCTGTCGGCGTGGAGACATGTGTTCAGTACGAGGCGGGATATTCGACTGCCTCGACATTCATCCCGGAGTAGACAGGCACGCTTTGAAGTAAGACCAGCGCAAAAGAATACTTACTACCTATAGCTGCCGATAATTAAGCAAAGAATAATATCTAAAAAAATTTCAAACAATTGTTTCGACACATACATACAATTTTAAATATAGTGAAAATTTTTAGATATTAATCTTTGCTTATTTATTTAAAATGAATTTCCATCAAGTATCGACTATTTCAGTTAAATTTACTGCAGATAATTTGTAAACGCTAGAAGACTGCCCCACACGTGCAATATTTTCATCGTTTCGCGCTATTCATGGACCTCTAATGTTAGGTCTATCCCCAACTTTTACGAATTCTTGAATAAACGATAAATTATCGTTCTGGGACGCCGGGCGATGAGGATAATTTCAATTAAATTCTATAACAATTAACTAAGTAAATTATAACAATTTTATTACTTTTTTCTAGCACGTATTTATCCATAATAAAGCTTGCACGCCTATACTACACCAATAATCAAATGGTCACCAATATCATGAAAAAGAAAATGGTCGCGTGATAGTTGCCCCACCCGATATAACTACGATAAAGACAATAGTGTGTGTGTGTGTGTGAGTGTTGTGCCCAGGGGAAACATTACAGTTCCTAAAATTCTACTACATCATTGTAAAAGTAAAAAAATATTTGCTTAATTTTTTTATATGATAGAAAACTAAGTAAATATTTTTGCTTGATTTGTTTTAAAAAATCTCAGTTCAACGTTCAGAGCTCCGCATGATGTATATATATATATATATATATATATATATATATATATATATATATATATATATATATATATATATATATATATATATATATATATATATATATATATATACATATATATATATATATATATATATATATATATATATATATATATATATATATATATATATATATATATATATATATATATATATATATATATATATATATATATATATATATATATATATTTATATATATATATATATATATATATATATATATATATATATATATATATATATATATATATATATATATATATATATATATATATCGAAGTTTTTGAACTGACTGTGATGTGAGTGTCCAGGTCTCACTTCCGTATGTCATAGCGGACAGGACACACTGATCAAAGACTTTTCTTTTCAGACAAAGTGGTAGTTTGCTCTTAAACACTATGTTGAGCCTGCCAAATACCTGCCAGCCACATTTAACGCGTCGCTCCACCTTCCGGACGGTGTCCCCTTCCATTGAAACCCTTTGCCCAAGATATATATATATATATATATATATATATATATATATATATATATATATATATAGTGATCCACAACTTCCAAATCCGTTCCTAAAATAGGAATCCTTTTGTCCTCAGCAAATTTATTGGACATGACCTGACTCTTCTTCCGGTTTATTTTCAAGCCAAATGTTTCCCCAGCCATTTGCAATTCTTGTACGCGTCTTTGCAGCTCATCTGGGTCTTGTGAAAGAAGAACGATATCATCTGCGATTCTAAGATGATTTAAGTACGCACCATTAATCCTTATTCCATCTTGTTCCCAATCCAGCTTACGGAACACTTCTTCCATGCAGGTTGAGAAAAGAAGAGGCGATATTGCGTCCCCCTGTCGTACGCCCCGCTCTACATTTATTCCCACTTCAAGATCGTCAAGGTGGACTGTCGCTGTAGCTTCAGCATATATCGATCCTAGTAGATTTACATAGACCTTATCTACACCTTGATTAAGCAATGCATACATTATGGCCCGCTTTGAGATTGAATCAAATGTTTTTTCATAATTGATAAATGCCAAGTATAGTGGCATAGTGTATTCGTTGTGTTTTTCTATAACTTGCTGTAGAACCTAGATATGATCTAATGTACTGAATCCACTTCTGAATCCTGCTTGCTCCCTTGGTTGTGCGTCATTAAGTTTTCTTAGTATTCTTTTGGATATTATCTTGGTGAAAACTTTGTACACCACTGATAGGAGGCTTATTGGGCGGTAGTTCTTTAAATCTTCCCGTGCTCCTTTCTTATGTAAAAGAATCACTTCTGCATTTTTCCATAAGCTGCGTACTTCTTGTTGTTTGAGGCATTTTGTGTATAATCTTGCCAGTGTTTTATGTAAGGTCCGACCACCAGCTTTTACATCACCGTTATGCTATCCTCTCCTGGAGTCTTGCCATTTTTCATTGAGTCTATAGCCTTTGTCACTTCCTCCACCAGGATATCCGGCATTTGTTCTTCAGTAGGCATTGCTGTTCTTGTCTGATTCTGGTCCTTATATAACTTTGAATAAAATCTTCGGACAACCTCTAACATTTCCGTCCGTTTCCTGCATATTGTACCATCCTCACGCATTAAGGAAAACATTTGTGTCCTTCACAAGCTTCTGCTTAGCTTTGTTAATTCCCCTGTTTTCTTCCAGAGTTTTTTGCACCAGCTGCATTTTGAATCGACGCGTTTCCTCTCGAATATGCTTTCTTATAGTTTTGCAAAGCTCAACATACTCGACCCTACCAAAAGGACTGTCTGCCGTTTCAAGCACATTGTTGACGATTTCTTTTTATTGGTCTGTAATTTCCATCTCCTCTGGGTCTTGTAAGACAGCAAAGCGGTTCGACAAAGTAATTTCAAAATATCTGCCCCGTTCCAGTAACTTCCCAGAATCCACTTTGCCACCTTTTGATCTTATCATTATTTCGCTTTCTTTTCGGTAATGTAATCAATTTCGCTGGTGAGTCCAGATGGACTTTTCCATGTCCATTTTCTGTTGATCTTTTTCTTATAAAACGAATTCATAATATAGAATTCTTGTCATGCATCAAAGTCAACCAGCCTGTCACCTCGATTGTCCCGCTCACAATTTCCATATGGGCCAGTTGCATTTTCACCAGTTCTTATTTTTTCGATTCTGGCATTAAAGTCACCCATTAGGATTTTATACCTACACCTCTCTTTGTCTAAAAGTTGGGCCACATCATCATAAAATTCCTCAATTTCCTCATCTCTATGGCTTATAGTTTGTGCATAAGCTTGGACGATTTGAAGCTTAAACTTTTTATTCAACTGAATGACGCATTGGGGTAATCGGTCAGATATACTTTCATATTTAACTACACTGTCTTTCAGCTTTCGATTGATGCGGAATCCAATTCCGCCACATCGTCCATTCTCCGTACCTCGGGTGTAGAGTACGTGACCAGTTGGTTCTAGTTTGATTAACTCTTCTCCCTTTCTTAGTGTTTCACAGAGCCCAATAATATCCCAATGTATGTTGTCAAGTTCGATTAACAGTTCTTGCAGTTCTTGCAGTTCTTGCTATATATATATATATATATATATATATATATATATATATATATATATATATATATATATATATATATATATATATATATATATGTATGTATGTATATACATGACAATGATCAAAAAGTAAGATGATTTTTAAATAAAACACGAGGTATTTATTATTCATCCAAATTTATTTTGCCTCCTTCAAAGTAGTCCTCTCTCGCTGTAAATTGTAAACTGTCCAACGTTTTTTCCGGTCTTCGAAACAACTTTGATACTCGACCTTTTGTTTTTCCTTCAAAGTTGCCAGCGAATTCTCTAGAATCACTTCTATGGAGACTCAAACGACGTCCACTAAGTAGTTTCTTCAATGGACGGAATGGAAAAAAATCAAACGATTCCATATCTGGCAAATATAGTGCTTGTGGAACAATATTTGATTTTTGGCCAAAAATTTGCGAATAATAAATTGAGATGTTCGATGGTGCGTTATCGTGATGCAAAAACCGTGAATTGTTTTGCCACAAATGTTTTATTTTTTGAATGGACTCACGCATAATGCTTAAATATTTTATTTTGGTAACTGACTGGAACAGGTAAAAAAGATCCATCAACACAACTTAAACAGGACTTCACAGGGCACATCGACCAAATAAAGAATAATACGTGGAAGGGAAAAATGGTGGAATGGAAAGCGAGGACGGGTAAAACATCAAGAGGAAGACCAGTTGTACGGTGGTATAATGACATTAAAAAAGTGACTGGACTGTGATGTCAAAATTAAACAAATTGGCGTGAACTTAAGGGGGGCTTACGCTCCATTCTGGGCTTAAAATGTCTAAAGGAAGATGAAGAACTATTTGATCACTTAAAAGGAACTCTTTGATTTTTGACCGGGTTTGACATGGTTTATTCAGCTTTGGTTTATCTTTAGCACGATATCAGCTTGATTTTTGCGGTATTTCTGGGTCATAAGCATAGATCCATATCTCATCACCAGTATTGTATTTCAGAATGTCATCATCCAAAGAAAGCATCTCTTCAACTACATCAACACACCAATGTATTTAAAAAAAACAGTTTTTTCGAAACAAGGCGAAAAAACACACAATACAAACCTAAATTGTTGTTCAAAATTTATTCAAATTATATTCTGTTTCTACTTTTTATTAATAATTTACCAACTGTCCGCGATCATGAAAACTTCATTATGTTTGCTGATAACAGTAGCTCCCTAGTGCCAGCTAATGATACACACAAACAAATTTTATAACTGGTATAAGGCGAACAAGCTATTTCTAAATGTGGAGAAAACATATTTTGTAAAATTCTCTACTCAAGCTTATATGGAGGATAAATCTTTTCTCATTTCTCATGTGAATTAACGGAAGGTCAATACGACAGACCACATGTGTCATGTTCTTGGGTATTCATTTGAACAATAAACAGTCCCTACAGCAAACTGTAGGACTTACATGTGAAGGAACTTAGAAATTAAAAGATTGCATCGTTACGTAAAGCGCTAAAGCGTTAAGTTATCTTATTTTTTGATTTAGACTATAATAAAAATATAGAAAAATGTTCGTTTAATTAAATTATTGTTTATAAGAAAAACAGGAGGGTGAAGCGAGTCCAAAAAAACAGCCCCATTTCCTAATTTAAAAATGAAATGACACCATTGTAGAGTCAAGGAAAATAAAAACGTCTCAGGAATGCGTACATAAATAATTGTTATCGTGCCATCTACCGGACGTTTTATTTTTTTTTAAATGACGACATTCGAGTACCTGTCGCCGTTTTTTCTCCTTTCGCCTCCGGTGGCCGGGAGGAAAAATACCAGGTCATGGATTTTTATTGTCGGCTGGTTGCGGCGGGAACGTGCGACCGGCGAAAAGGGAAATAATGGAGCCGGGGAACTGGAGATAAAGAGGAATATAAGCGATATTACGAGCGGATCCCCAGCTATGCTTATTAATTTATCTGCGGTTGTTGTGCGAGAGATCAAATTTGGTCCTCCTTCTTCCGCCACCCTCTCCCAAACATTCGATCTATGTTTTTGTTCTCTATCTAAAAAAAAAACTCCCTCGTTCGCCTTACGTTCTTGTTGCTTTCGTTTTAAATTTGTAAAAGAAACACCTAAAACTGACTTTTTTTTTCGATTTATTTCATAATTTGAAGGAGTCCATGTAAAAAATGGAGTAGAACAGTATATGAAAAACTGATCACAGTACAAAACTGAACAGTACATGATCATGAGTAATTTGAAGAACCTGCTTTAATTATTTAGTAAAAAAGTGTACTATAAATACTTTACCGAAGATTTAGTTGGAGGATGCATTATTTCACAAGACATGCAACAGTTACCGGATTACTACACAGCAGGTCGGAAAAATAACGGTACTTTTTAAATAATAAAAAAAAATACTTATTTTGCCAAAATTATTTCTTCTATTATTCAAAATACACCCCTTCCGCATCAATACACCGCTGGGCACGTTCAACTAGAAAAACGAAATAAAAAATCTATGTATACATTTTTTATGTCGTCAACATCAGGTCAATATCAAATCAATATCAAGGCAACATCAAAGCAACATCAAATCAATATCAAATTAATATAAAATTAATATCAAATAAATATCAATTAATATCAAATCAATATCAAACAATATAAAATCAATATTAAATCATTATCAAAGCAATATCAAATCAATATCAGATTAATATCAGATCAATATCAAATCGATATCAAATAAATATTAGCTCAATATTAAATCATTATCAAATCAATATCAAATCAATATCAAACCAATTCAAATCAATATCAAATCAATATCAAATCAATATCAAATCAATATCAAATCAATATCAAATCAATATCAAATCAATATCAAATCAATATCAGTATCAAATCAATATCAAATCAATATAAAATCATTATCAAAGCAATATCAAATCAATGTCAAATCAATATTAAATTAATATCAAAGCAATATCAGTATCAAATCAATATCCAATCAAATCAATATCAAATCAATATCAAGTCAATATCAAATCAATATCAAATCAATATCAAATCAATATCAAATCAATATCAAATCAATATCACATCAATATCAAATCAATATCAAATCAATATCAAATCAATATCAAATCAATATCAAATCAATATCAAATCAATATCAAATCAATATCAAATCAATATCAATATCAATATCATAAAGATATCAAACGTTACCTGCAGAGCAGTAAAAGAACTATATAATCTACTACGTTTTGAAGTTTCATACTTCATATGATCATATGTTAAGTTTCAAGTCGATCTATCAATTCATTCAACAGCAGCTTAAAGTAAACCTATCAGTGTTATTTTTTAAAATGGAAAATATTGAAAATCGTCCATTGAACAAATTCTTTGCAAAAAAAGGATTAAAGGCAATGGAAATGCATAGTGAACTGGTAAATGTATTAGGGGAGTCTGCTCCTTCAAAAACTATGGTTTGTAAGTGGGCAGGTGAGTTTCAACGTGGTCGTACAAGCCTGAACGATGATCTTCGTCCTGAAAGTCTAATAAGTGCAACTACTGAACAAATAATTAATTCTATACATGATACGGTTATGGATGACAGACAATTGACTTTGACTGAAATTGTTATGGCTATGGACATGTCCACTGAATGGATATTTCATATTTTGAAAAAGAAATTGGGCTTGAGAAAGCTCTGGGCAACATGGATGCCGTATTTGT